>MNCI01030017.1:0-15667 GCA_015680685.1 Gnetum montanum | reverse complement strand
GTTTCCATATGGAGTGGTATGCCCAAAGAGCATCGTTCAGTTTAGTGCTCCAATCTCACCTAAACTTGCTAAAAATTCTTGTCAATATCTTCATAATCTCCCTGTTGGTGACTTCTGCTTAACCATTCACTTGGGGGATGGTATGGTGTAGTCAATTTATGCTCAACCCCTAAGTGTTGCATTAATTTTTGAAAAGTTGCACCTGTGAAGTGGGAACCATTGTCTGAAATAAGTGCACGAGGCATACCAAAACTATTTATGATTTTTTGTTGAACAAATCATGTAGCTGTCTATGATATACAATCCTTAATAGTGGCTACTTCTGCCCATTTAGTTAGGTAATCAATAGCAATAATGATATAGGCTTTTCCATTGGACATTAGTGTAATTGGCCCCATAAAGTCAATTCCCTAAATGTTGAAGGGTTCTAATAGTAGGATCCATTGTTGTGAATCCTCCATTCTAGCAGTCATTCCCCCATCACATTGATAGCGCTCACAAGATTGGACGAATTGATGGATGTCCTGAAACAATATAGGCCAATAATATCCTGCAAGCAAGATCTTGATGGCCATTCATTTCCTAGCGTAATGATCCCCACAAGGACCCTCATGAGCATCCTGGAGAACTTACAGTTGATCTATATCGGAAACACACTATCAAACCAAGCCGTCGGAACATACTTTGTAAAGTTGCCCATTGATTTCCATAAAATACTTAGCTCAGTGAAGAAACTATTGTTTCTTCTTAAGGTTTAACTCTTGTAGTATTTGTTGGGTGAGGAGATAGGTAAGAATGCTACTATACCAATTTGTCTTAGTGGGTGATTGATTATTCACTACACCAGCAAAGAGGAATTCATTAGAAAAATAATTAGAAATTGGATACTCATCCTCTTTGTTGTTGCATCACAACCGAGATAAATGATCAGCAACTACATTCTTGATGCCTTTACGATCGATCATCGTAAGATCAAACTCTTGTAAGATTACAAGCCATCGTATGATACGAGGGCTTACCATTAGCTTATTCATGAGGAGCCTTATTGCACTATGATCTGTATATATATATACTTTATATCCTAATACATAGTGTCTAAACTTTTCTAGTGCAAACACTACAACCATTAATTCTTTCTCTATGGATGTAATAAGGATGTTTTTGGTCATTTAACTATGTAAGTATGGCTCCTAAGGCATAGTTGGACGCGTAGTCATGATATGGAATGGTTTGGACCAGTCAAGAGCTTGTAGAATGGGTGTTTCTACTAGCTTCTGTTTCAAAGTTTGGAAAGATAATTTGCATTCCCTAGTCCACTCAAAAGGTATGTCCTTTTTTGGTAATTCCACCAATGGTTTGGTAACCTTTGAAAAGTTCTCAATAAATCTCCTATAGTAGCCGGTATGCCCAAGGAATGACCGAGTATCTTTGACAGTTTCCGGTTGACGGGTAATTCCTTGGATAACTTTGATTTTCTCAGGGTCTACCTCTATCCTTGTGTGTGAGATTTTGTGCCCTAGTCCTATGCCCTCTTGGACCATCAAATGGATTTTCTACTAGTTGAGCCTCAAATTGGTTTCTACACATTTTTTAACACTTGCTCTAATTGGTCCAAGGCTTGATCAAAGTTTGATCCATAGGTGGAGAAATCATCCATAAAGACTTCTACACCACTTCTTATCTGCTATTGGAAGATGCTTAGAACTAGTTGTTGAAATGTTGCAGGGGCATTGCACAAGCCAAACAACATTTGTTTGTATGAAAATGTTCCCCAAGGATTGGTGAACGTAGTCTTGGCTTGGTCTTCTAGGGCTATTTTTATTTGATTATATCCGCTATATCCATCTAGAAAATTGTAGTAGCGATGCCCTGTGATGGTGTCTAAGACTTGGTTAACAAATGGCAACGGAAAGTGATCTTTGAATGTTGCCATATTCAGTACCCTGAAATCTATGCACATCCTCCATTTGCCTCCCTTTTTAGGCACAATAACTAAGGAACTAACCCATTTGCTATCAGTAGTGGGGTATATGAACCCAATCTTGAGAAGCTATTTGATTTCTTCCTTGACTACTTGCTTTAGCTTTGGATTCAAATGCCTCTGCGATTGTCTTCGAGGCTTCATGGATGGGTCGATGTAAATCCTATGTTAGCATATCCTAGGATCTGTTCTAGTTCATTTGGGATATCACCAGGCGAAGGCTTTTGACCATCTATTGATTATCTTCAATAATTTTTTTTTGTTGAGGAGAAAGCTTAGCGTTGATAATTACCGATTTTTCAAGGAACATTTATTCCATACTAGTGGGAAATGGTTTTAGCTTGAGGGGCTCTTACTTAAATTTCTTAGGGATTTCAAACTTCCCCCAGTTAACATTTTCAAGGTTAAGACTTGGAAGTTGGTGGTGGACTTGCTCTAATGCATCTATGCTATTGATGTAAGCACAAGTCAAACCCTTAGTTGGTTCCATGCATATGAGTGAACTATTTTCTTGATCAGCTGTCAGCCACTGAGTGCTTTCCTATTGTGTGGTTGCCACATATAGGCATCTTTGTATGCTAATCACTTATGCACACTAATTACATGCAAGTAATGTTAAACTTTGCACAAACCATGACCTTTGCATGCAATTACACCCTGTGTTACTGTATGTGATGCATGAAACTTTCTTCTTCTCAATCTTTTTAAATGTATTTTCCTTTGATATTTCTAGGAAAAGATTACGAATTCCTAGGCATGCATTGATGGTTCTTAGCCATGCTCTTCCCATTATGATTGGAAAGTCCCCCTTACCGTTGTTCACTTGAATCACTAGGAAGTCAGCTAGGTACGACCACCCACAAATAGTGGTAACAATGTCTTCCACCAGTCCCAATGGGATAGTGATAGATTGGTTGACCAAATCTAGATGGATGTTGCTCTTTGTTAATGGAGGTAGGTTCCAGGCCTTGTACATTTCTTGAGAAATCAAGTTGACATCGGAACCTGAATCCAAAAGAACCTTGCATGGTGCATTTCCAGTGATTTATAAGTATATCAAAGGACTCCTAGGATCAGAGAATTTCTTGGGAAGGTGGCCAACTTTGATCCAATTGGTGATGACATGTGTTAGCATGATTGTATGCGTTGAGTGAGGTGGTTGAGTTGTAGGAGGCTCTAAAGTTTTGATTGATATTGAGGTGTTTAAGGAATTAGTTGCTTGTGATTGCAAGGGCTTGGTTAGATTGTTGGTTTTAAAGAAAGGTATTTTCTTCATGTGGTTGTTGAAACCAATAGGAGGTTGAGAGTTAACAACCATTGTGACATTACATTACTATGGCTGGGTAGGGATTTCACCCTGCATAGCTGGAGTAGGTGGTAGTAGAGCTATTGGTGGAAGAGATGTGACCGGATGAGAAGGATGATATGCTTGCAGAATATCACCCCTAGAAGAGGGAGTTCCATAATACTCATGGGCTTGGTAGTGAGGTTGAGGAGTGATGTGACTAGTAGACTCACGTGGGGAGATTAGATGCTACACGTAATATTCATATGGGTCAAGTTGCTGGCAAGGATATTGTTGCCTTGGTGGTGGCATTCCCCATGATTGTGGATGCTGTCACTATTGATATTGCTCAATCAGTTGTGGTGGAGTTACACTGGGATAATATGTTAAGGGTTGGTGGAATTACCTTTGGTTACCTTGAGGATAAGGTAACTTTCAAGGTGTTTGCCTTTTGTTTAATCATGGGTTGAGTGCATACACCCCAGACTCTTGCAGATGTGAGATTATAGGGAAAAATCCCTTAAGATGGTCATATTGACATATCTCACATCCACTATGATTGTCTATTTCCAAATCCACAACCTCTTCAATGATGGAAACTTTTGCCATTACCCTTGCTAGGTGCATGTTCAACCTATTTCTTTTTTCTTTTCTCACTACCTTGCTTTGTAGACTCCTCTACTATTTTAAGAATAGTTTGAAATCTATTGTCTAGAAGAATAGTTTGACCATCTCTTTGAGTGGTGACTCTTCATCATCCTTACAAAATCTTACTCCCCTCTTCCGAAGGGAAGGATCTCAGTTATACTCTTCCATGCTTTCTCTCTTCCATAGCTCATCTTCTTCCTTAGCAACTTGCTCTAATAGTCTTTGAATTTGATGGGACCTAAGCTCAGATAGTCTTCCTTGGGCATAAGTCCCAAGGGTTCTTCTCGTTTCATGTGTAAGCCCATCCACGAGATGACGTAGTTGATCCCTTTATGAATAACCATGGCTAGGACAACATTGTAACAATGCATAATATCGGCCCATGGTAGCATCCAAGGGTTCATGTCCTCCTTGTTTCTAGCCTTGGATTTGCTTTCGCAAGTTAGACACTCAGGAGTACGTTTGGTACTTGTCATTAAATAGTTCTAACAGAGTACTCCACCTACGAATGGATTTTGGTTCTAAAGACCAGTACTAGCTTTTTGCTTCTTTAACTAGTGTCCGTGGAAACAACTTAAGTTTTTGCCATTTGTTCTCTATATTTTGTAAGGCACATGCATCATGGAATGCTTGTAACTAATTTTGAGGATTAGTGTTGTATCCCCCTTCAAATTGTGGGATATTTTTCATATCTAATCTGTTGATCATACTATCTTTCTGGTGACTTGTTGGAATTCTAACAGCCTTAGTTATGTCCAACATACTTTGAGTAGTGAGTAGGGGTTCATTTTGATTGTCTCATCCATGGCGTCTATGATGCCTACGTTGTTCCCTACTCTCCCTTCTTTTATGTCGTGACTCTCTAGAGTGTCATCATCCCCTTTCCTGGCTGTTTCATCTATGATTTACACTTTGCCTACCTTTATCCCCATGGTCTTTTTCTTTATGACTACATCGAGACACTGAAGAAGAGAATGAAGGAGATGATGAAGGTGAAGAAGAAGGAGAACTGTCACCATGACGGTGTCTGCCACCTTCTCTTCTACAGTCTCATCCCTAATCACGATAGTGATTAGAATGTCCACTTTTATCATGAGTTTGTGTCCTTTTTTTAGATCCTTTGTGCACATGGGTATTAGAACCTGGGTTATGAATAGTAGAATGAAGGTTCTGATATAAAACCCCTTGGCCAAAGTCAAGGGAAAGAACATCATTGCGTGGGTGACTACTTGAGGTAGGTTCCTCATTTTCGCTTAAGACATGTGGGGCATCCTGGGACCACTTACCCTTTAAAGACTTATGGTGTCTCTCCTGTTGTAAGTTCCTTTGATGTTGTGCCTCTGTGGGATGGTATTCTCTCGAGTCATGGTCTTGCATAATGTATTTTGTGTGTAAGTGTGGCATGCTAATTTGTGAGAGCACGAAGAAGTATGCTCATGACTGAATGATCGGGAGGTAACACTATGTTACCTTCTAAGTCTCACCAACATAGTTGCTTGTCTTGATGGAGGATAAAGGTGAATTCTAGTATATACTCATCGAGATGAATATATACCACTCAAACTTGTTGAGGGATTGGCGGATCAACTTCATGTGTATTACGTTGTCGACTGTTTCCTATTTTAGACCTAGGAGGTGAGGCATTTTCGTACAAAGAAGGAGACATACTTGTCTATTTAGTGTGCAATGTATTCTTGTTTATTATTTTCACAACCAACCCTAAGGGTTTGTTCCAATGATGTGAATGATTTCCTATGTTCTAGTTAGCGCACCAACAACTAAGTCCTTGGCAACGACGCTAATGATGAGTGGCGAGGTACCCCTATGCTCAACCATACGAATACAAGCATTTCACGCATGATCTGATCGAATTCCAAAGACTAAGTGCTTATGTGCCTTTGTGGAACAAGGATGGGTTGGTTGATCGTTGTCTTCCTAAGCGTACCTATATGTCACGATTGTATGGTTAAGTAAGCTTGAGGCATATGATTTTTATAGCTTTTATGTTTTTATGTCCTGCACTAGTAGGGAAGGAGAGAGGAAACTAAGTGACTAATTTAACTTAACTACTCATTAACTAAGTTCTAACTAATCTTAACACTAGCATCCTTTCCCACTTACCATACAAATCCTGAACCAGTGCAACACTGCTGGGATTACCAAACGCTAATCGTTACTAGGTTACCAAATATTACATGCATGCTCGAAGCGGTCGTGCTTGTGTAATTTAACAATTTTCTTAATTGATCAAAAAGAATTGCTGTGCTAATAATAGAAATGGAAAGTGCATAAAAGAAAATAAAATAAAATAAATTCATAAGAAAATAAAATAAAAGAAATGCGTATGAAAACAAATCTCAAGTGCTGCAAGGATGAATCAAAGAGCTCATCTTTATTGCTGTACACAAGGTGTGCTTAGGTACATAATGCTTGAATAAAGATCCGTCCATCCTTAAACCTCCTGTTGCGGGCACTTGAAAAATACTCTAACTTTCAAACAGACTACAAGAGTTTCGCTACTTGACTGCTGAAAGACTTTCTTCCTAATTGTGCGCTTGGGCACTGTATTTATAGGCTTGGGAGAAACTACTCTAATAATTAGAATAACTGCTAAAGTAATTGCTAGAGTAACCACTCTAATAATTAGAATAATTGCTAGAGTAACCACTAGAGTAACCACTATAGTAACCACTCTAATAATTAGAGTAACTACTAAAATAACTGCTAGAGTAACCACTCTAATAATTAGAATCACTACTAGAGTAACCACTCTAATAATTAGAGTAAGTACTCTCATAAAAAATCTTGATTAGCAACCCATCTTGGATAGCATGGTTCAGACCTATTAAGTAGAAGTGAAAAACAAAGACCTGTAGATAGAAGACTTAAAAGAACATGGCATTAGCAAATATCTGATATGCTAATTTGGCCATGTTAACAGCAGGCAAGCCCAAAATAAACTAGAATAACAAGTAGTAGCCACTTATGTGTTATATGAGAAGAAGTTTGTAGATAGAAAAGATGCTCTATAAAAGTTACAAGTAGAAAACTTAGAGCTAGAAGTAGTTAAGGTTGGCTACCAGGGGCAAAAGGATGTAGTAGCAGATCTGGCCAAAAGATTAATGGACTATCATGAACTTAGAGAAAAGCTAGAGCTTTTGAAGAAGAGTAACAATAGTTTGTGGTGTGGTACATTAAAGTGAATCAGATGTTTTCATAATTGCCATGTTTGTGGAATGTGCTGAATCCATCCAACATTGGTTCATTAGCATAGATGGTCCACAATCCAAGAACGAAAAAAGAAAATTTGTAGGCACTCTTGAACAAGTACCAATTTAAAAGGCCTAATGACAAGGGGAAGAAACCTATGCAAGAGCCACCTCCACCTAGAACAACATAAGGCTACATTCAACCTTACTAGATTTTTTTTTCATTCTTTATCAAAATTATCATGTCATGTGTTCATTTTGTAAACTCCACTATGGCATCAGAGAGTCATCTATATAGAAGTTAATGTCATGTAGATTTACCTCCCAATTTTTTAAGGAACTCCATCCTCATTTTGTTTTAACCCAAGGATGAGTTTTTAGTTAGTTGTGGGGGTGTGATAAATGCAAAAATTTTAAGCCAACGATATCGTAGTTACAATATCATATCTATGATGTCATAGATATGTTATTGTATCTCACCATACATTATCGTATAAACAATATCGCGGGATGCATGTTAGCCTATATAAGAAACACTTGGGTGCATGGATCCATAGTAGATTTGATAGCCTAGTAACAAAAATCTTTCAATTTATTTTCTTGAATTTAGTACTTAGTAGTGTGTGCTCACAGTGTGATGTTTTGTAATTGAATGGAATATTTATTCGAGTGTGATGTACTTGGCTACATTGCATGACCGAAAATAAAGATCAAGGTTACTCTACATCTTTGTAGTAACACTTAGTTTTATTTTTGTTTTTAATTAGTTTACTATTTACTATTTTCATAGTTAATTTTTACGATTACTTGCAATTTACTTTTGATGTCATTAAGTGGAATGAGTACGACTAATCTCGAGCACATAAGTGTAACTACTTGGTAACCCAGTAGTACTATCACTTGGTATGCCTAGTAGTGTAGTACTTGGTAATCCTAGTAGTAGTTGCACAAAGCCCAAGGTGTGACTAAAAGATCAAGACTGGCTACTCATTGTGTAGGCTAGTTTAGATTTGTTTTACTATCACTTAGATTTAGAAACCCTTACTTTTACTTCATGTTTACTAGGAGCTTAATGGCCAATACAACATCAATATCATATACCTCATTGTGAGTTAAACCATACGCACTAATTTTACTAGCTCACATGGGAAGACAATGATTGTAAACACTAACTAATTATTGGTATAATCACATTGCCTTATGTACAAAGTTCAATCGAGTTTGTGCGTGAACACTTGTATCTTGTATGCTTGGGTGTTGGATACTCCACTGCTCATTGACATGGAATGACAATGATCATGAAACAACCTTTGAGTTATCTCAGTGATGTTTCTTGGGCTTGGGCATTGTTGGAATCAATATCATGCCTCCCTTATAGTCATGAATAGCTAATGTTGCATACAATAACCTATTGTCCTTCAACTTACATTCCTCCTTATGCCTCACCCACATGATATTCAATCAATCAAGGCTCAAGTGAACTTTTGTTAGGGTCTTCTAGGAAAAAAACTTTGAATTAGGAGGGCAATCTACCATATCCCAAACTAACATGAGTGAACAAGTAAAGTATGCTAGGGCACTTGAGAGAACCATGTTGAAGAAACTTGACAAAATAACCCCATAACTTTGGGAGAAGGGGTGCTCTCCCATGCTTGATGATGTCTTTGGACCTATTTAGAAATCAATATTGTGCTTCAACGTCTAATGTCATAAGCTTAGGAAAGCGGTACTTATTAGAGGATAATGATTGCTTCTTAAAAACACAAGACTTTGTTAAGTGGTAACATGATGTATAGAGTTTATACCTACTTGATGATGAAAGGTTGGAAGGAGAAGTGTGTTTCTTTGAATGGAAGCCCTTGTAAATAGAAGTAGTAACTCAAACTATCCCAAGGTAGTGAAATTCTTTGTCACATAAGTAGCAACTTGCACAAATGGTGTAATAACTATTCTATTGTCTCCAACATGGACTTAGTGAAATGGAATTCTTTGTGAAGATGCAGAGTGCTAATGGATAGATAGTAAGACCCTATGCATCTTGACGATAGCTTCACAGTGAAAACCTTAACTAAATGTGTTGGATAGGTGGAAGGTAGTATTCAATTGAAAATGAAACATATAGAAAGTTGATTCATGCCTCATAGGTCTTGAAATACCAATCTTTTATCTAAGGATGCCTAATTGCAGCTATCACATTTGTAGTGAGTACGAGATGTAGGAAGGTTGGGTTTGGTTGATGAGTGTTAACTATACATTTTCTGGAGCATTAGATCAATGGGATTTGTCATATCCTCATTTGAATAATAATCTTACCTATGAGTACTATGCTCTCATTAATTCACTTACCCTTTGGCCATAGTTTGTAGGCTTTTAGGTTCTAGGTGAGACATTGCAAGGTAGCTAGTTTCTCTAGGGCAAATGCCTTCTAAAGAATAATGAAGGTGCATGAAGGTATGCTTTTGTGTAATGGTCTAAGCTTGCATGATTGTGAGACTCATTAGTCGAACAAAGACAAAAGTTGATCATAGTTATCCATGAGTTGTGAAATATGATGACTAGATGTTCCACAATAGAATAGATAGATCTCATCCATTAATCTATTTTAAATAAGATGAGATCCTATTCATGTAATTCTTATCCAATCCATGTTTAGGAAATCCCATATTAAGAAGATCCTTAAATATGATGATAAGGATCATCACCACGATTTCTGAGATTCATACTTATCTCTCCAAATCTATTCTTAAGAGATCAAGGCCTATATAATTGTAGCAGCACATATTCATTCACAATAGAAAAAAATTAATACAGAAGACATATAGAAGTTAGAAAGTTTAACAAGAGTATCCTTCTTCTAACCAAGTTCTTTATTTCCTTTAAGCTTAGTTCATAGATCCAGGGCCCTTTAGACTCTTAATTTGGTATTCAAGCTAGTTAACTCAGATTCTTGACAATAGATCTCTCCAGGATGGTCCAAAATCATGGATTCATGTCTCTCCAAGTTATTGTCTTCAATGGAGAGAATTATGAATATTGGGCAATCAAGATGAAGACATTCTTGATCTCACAAGATCTTTGGGATCTTGTTGAAAATGGATTTCAAGATGTTGATCAAGCAACATTTCAAGCCTTGAAGGAAGACGAAAAGAATGAATTTAAGGAGCTTTGTAAGAAAGATGCAAAAGCATTGTTCATCATTCAATCTGGGTTAGATCTGATAATATTTCCCAAAATTGTTATGCATCAAACCAGCAAAGTTGCATGGGATGCATTGGAGATTGCATGCAAGAGATCATTAAAAGTTCATGTTGTCAAGTTACAAGTTTTAGGAAAAGATTTTGAATCTTTGCGCATGCTAGATTCAGAGAATATTGATCAATACATCAATTGATTTCAACAAGTTCGAAATGGACTTGAATCTTGTGGAGAAATGCTGGAGGAAAGGTGTGCTATTGAAAAGATCCTTCAAAGTGTAACTAGATGATATGATCCTATTGTCGTGGCTATTAAAGAAGCAAGAGATCTTGATAAGATGACCATGGTTGAGCTCGTAGGAAGCTTAAGGACATATGAGCAAAGAATTGTTGATTGTGAGGATTCAATAGCAAATGCATTTCAAGCACAATTTCAGAGGACATCCAATCAAAATCAAAATTAATATCAAAGATCCTCAAGAGGATCCTCATTCAGAGGATGTGGGCACAGTCGTGGCAGATTTGGAGGTCGTGGTCATGGAAGATAAAATCAATCAAAGGAAGGTAAGCATTGTGATTTTTGTTGTAGAAAAACCCACAATACTCTTGAATGTTGGTCAAGGAAGAAGTATGAAAAGAAGGGAAAAGCAAAAATTGTAGAACATGAAGATCAACAAAAAGGTGAGAAATTATTTTATATTGAAAAGGAGGAAGATCAACTCTTGATCTTTACAAAGGTACCAGATGCTAATAACAAAAATAACATTTGGTATGTTGATAGTGGGTGTAGCAATCACATGATAGGGAATAAGAAATTGTTCTCAAGCTTGGAAAAATATGATGGAAAGGTAACCATAGGTAATGGGAAGAAGTAAACCATTGCAAGGATTGGATCACTTGCCTTCACAACAACTCAAGGTAACAAATATGTTATTTCCCAAATCTATTTTGTTTCAGATCTTTCAAAGAATTTATTAAGTGTGGGGAAATTGCAATGGGTATTGTGTTGAATTTGAAAAAGATGTTAGATCTCAAGAAAAATTAGATCTAGTTCATATGGATTTATGCGGTCCCATGCAAACATTGAGCCTAGGTAAAAATCAATATATGTTAATAATAGTGGATGATTTTTCAAAATTTGCTTGGGGGTATTTTATGAAATTAAAAAATCAGACATTGGGATTTTTTAAAGAATTCAAGGTGGAAGTAGAAAATCAAAGTGGTAATTCAATTAAGAAAATTTGGATAGATTGTGGTGGTGAATTTTTATCAATTGAATTTGATGAATTTTGCAAAAAAAGTGGGATTATTCATCAAACAAACACATCATTCACACCTCAACAAAATGGTATTGCTGAGAGAAAGAATAGAACTATGGTTGAAATGACAAGGTGTCTACTTCAAATGTTAGGTTTGGAGAATAAATTTTGGCCAGAAGCATGTGTAACATCAATATATATTTTAAATAGGGTGCCATCAAGATCAATTCAAAACAAAACTCCATATGAATTATGGAATGGATATTCACCCAATATCTCTCATTTGAAAATTTTTGGTTCACCATGCTACATTCAAATTCGAATACAAAAAAGATAAAAACTGGATAAATAGGGACATCCATGTATTTTTGTGGGATATTGTGCAAATTCCAAAGCATACAAGTGCTATGATGTTGCAAATAAAAATGTGGTTGATTCACGTGACGTAAATTTCATGGAAGAAATGTTTCAACATTATAGTGGCATGGACATCCATGGTACTATTTCTTCTCACTTTTCTGCTATTGCCAAAAATGTGCCTACTGCTATTGCCAAAAACGTGCCTATTTTTGCTACAAAAAATGTGCCTAGTGCTGCCAATTCGGGACATGGATCTGTGGCAAAAATAAACCAATGATTACCACAACATACACAACCTTGGCATGGTCATCTAGTGCAACACCATCCTCAACTTTCATTTCCTCTTCAAGGGAACACCTCTACATCAATGCCTTCTCAAATCATTTCATCTACAACACCTTCTACCTCAACAATATCCACCTCTCGGTAGGTTCCAGCCACCTCTCGGCTAGCTCAATATCATCCAGCCTCCAACATGCTAGATACAAATTTTACATAATGCATGACAAGAAGTCATTTTTGTGGAGACATTGCTTCACTAACCCATCTTTCTTGCCATTACTACACAAGCTGGCTACATGGTTTATCAACTAGATGTGGCTTCTACATTTCTCAATGTGGTTCTTAATGAAGAAGTTTACGTGGAACAACCACCAGGCTTCGTTAATGAAGGACAAAAAAATCATGTTTACAAGCTTCATAAAGCATTATATGGGCTCAAGCAAGCTCCACGTGCATGGTACACATGTAGTTATGCATTTTTCATGTAAGAAGGCTTCACCAATCTTCAGTCCCAAACAACAATATAAAAAAAGGTATCTGGAGATGATTTTATCTGTGTTTGTTTATATGTAGATGATTTAATCTATTTTTCATCTACAATTGCATTAGGAAATAATTTTTTAATGCCATGAAAAAGGAATTCAAAATGTTTGATTTAGGGAAGATGTCATACTTTTTGAGTTTTCAAGTTATCCAAAGAACAAAATCCATTTCCATATGCCAAATGAAATTTGCCCTATCCTTAATTGAGAAATTTGGCATGATTAATTGTAATCCTTCAGACACACCACTTGCCCTTGGTACAAAACTTACCAAGGATGAAAAATCCCCCTCTGTCAACCCTTCACTATATAGATCCCTTGTTGTTAGTTTAATGTATCTCTCTAGTACTCATCCAGATATCTAATATGCTGTAAACTACCTTTCTCGGCTCATGCAAGATCCGCATGAATCACATTGGCAAGCTGCAAAATGGGTATTTTGATACCTGAGAACTACAATAGATTTAGGGATCACATTTCATCGACATAAAAATTTCAAGATATGGGGATACATTGATGCAAACTGGGGAGGTAACCTTAAAGATCAAAAGTCAACTTCTAGTTTTTGTTTCTTCTTTGGTCCATCACTTATCTAATGGGGATCAAAGAAGCAATCTACAGTTGCCCTCTCAACAACTGAAGTAGAATACATTATTGCCTCGAATGCTACTACTCAAGCCATATGGATCCACTCCATCTTCATCGAAATGGGATATACACTTGAACCTCCCATTCAGTTATAATGTGATAGCACAAGTGCTATTGTAATGTCTCATGATCCTGTTCATCATGGGTGATCCAAGCACATAGATATCAAGCATCACCATCTCAGAAGCTTAATTCAAGATAACATACTCAACATAGAACATTGTGCAACTGAAGCACAAATGGTAAACATATTTACAAAGATTCTGAGCCATGAAAAGTTTGGGCCTTTTCAAAACTTCCTAGGAGTGGAACCTCTTACCATCATTGGGGGTGGGGGGGGGTTGGTTGGTTTGTGGAATATGATGGCTAGATGTTCCACAATAGAATAGATAGATCTCATCCATTACTTTATTTTAAATAAGATAGGATCCTATTCATGTAATTCTCATCCAATCCATGTTTAGGAAATCCCATATTAAGGAGATCCTTAAATATGATGATAAGGATCATCACCATGATTTCTGAGATTCATACTTATCTCTCCAAATCTATTCTTGGGAGATCAAGGCCTATATAATTGTAGCAGCACATATTCATTCACAATAGAAAAAAAATAATATAGAAGACATACAAAAGTTAGAAAGTTTAACAAGAGTGTTCTTGTTATAACAAAGTTCTTTATTTCCTTTAAGCTTAGTTCGTAGATCTAGGGCCCTTTAGACTCTTCATGAGTTTCATGTGGAAGGGCTCTCACTCAATAGATCAAAGGTACACTAGGGATAATAAACTAATGACTTGTAAGAGTAAATATCAACAAAGTTGCTTTGTACCTTGATGTTAACTCATCACATCCTAGGGTTGAAGAAGGTTCTAAGGGTTTAATTGTTCACCGATGAGAGTGGTATGTGAGTTGGGTTTAGAATATTATAAGACAATTTAGTTCTTATCTATCATTGGTGTTGAAGAAATTGTGAGGACACTACTCCCTAGTATGAGAGGATTGGGTTGGGCCAACCTAGATTGCATCAGTTGTACAATAACAGTGTTGAGAAGCCAAGTTAGTATGGAAGAGCAGTTGCTAGTCAAAAATCCACCTCTAGACAAGTTCTTACAACATGTAGTAGAACATCACTTAGATAAGTGCAAACACTAGTGAACATCATGGTGTGCTCATTCTTTAAGTAATCTTATTAGAACCTATTCCTATTGCCTAAGTATCTATAGTGGGGTGATGATGAATCATTGTTGTGTCACATCAATGAGCCCCCATCGACATAGTCCCATCTACATGGTGTTGCCCCATTGACAGGGTCGTGTTGATGTAGTGTTTGTTGCATCTATGGGGTCCCATCGATGTAGCTTCACAATAAAGTCTATAAATACATGCTCACCAACCATGTTTATCAGGAGTGAAGTCATAGTTGTAGCAGAGCTCTTGCAGTTTTGTCATTTAAGAGTTAGAATATTTCTCTGAGTGCTCTTAGTAGGAGTCAAAAAGTGTACAAATATTTATTTGAGCATTGTTGTACCTAAACATATCAATGTGAATAGCAATAAAGACAACCCTTTTGATCAAACCTTGTAGCACTTAGAGTAGATTAATGATTTATTTATGCATTTACTATTTTCATTAATTATGTAATTAATTAAGCTAAATTAGACTTTAAGTGATTAGTTGATTAATTAACCTAAATAGATTAAACACATAAGTACTATTGCTTCGAGCGTAAACATGTATTTGCTTGGTAATCCTAGCAGTGTTATTTCTTGGTTTGCCCAGTAGCATAAATGCTTGGTAATCCTAGTAGTAGATATGTGGGTTCAAGACATGTATGGAAAGTAGGACTAGATGCTTATGTTAGTACTAGTTAGAGATTAGTTAACTAGTTAAATTAAATTAGTTACTAAATCACTTCATTTCTCTAAATTAACCATGAGTATCAGAAAACATAAAATAATAAAAATCAAATGACTCAATTACACATAACCATACTTTTGTACATCACAAGTGTAATTGGGAAGACAATGAATGATTATTAGGGTAAAGTTTANCCAATGCTCGTAATTGAGTCGTACTCATGCATTGCGTCAAGCAGCCGATTCCTTGACTAGCCGTACACGTCCGTAGACGCTCGTAATCAAGTCGTACTTGAACGCACTAGGAAAGCAGTAAATGAAAGCAATAAATGAAACCACGTGCTGCAAGGTTTATTGAAACAAGTTCGTCTTTATTGCCATACACAACTTGGGTTCAGGTTA
>MNCI01030014.1:8545-18629 GCA_015680685.1 Gnetum montanum | reverse complement strand
GTTGTAGGACCATATTACTCCTAGTGAACATAAGGTAAATGAACTAGTTTCTAAATTTAAGTAATGTTAAATGAATCTAATCTAGCCTAGTGCAATGAACATATGTTCTTGATTCTCTACAAACATCTTAGAGTTATGTAAATGTTACTAGGATTACCAAGTATCTCATTATTAGGTGAACCAAATGATAATACTACTAGGTTACCAAATGATCACACTTAATGCTTAGAAGCAATCATATTCATTCTACTTAACAATAGTAATAGTAAAGTGCATAGAAAGTAAATCAGTAACTAGGAAAACAATAAATGTTATACTAAGTCAAAATAGTAAACATTACTCTAAGTAGACAATAAAGAACTCTAAGTGATGTTGTAATGATGCAAAGTAATCTCAATCTTTATTTCTAGTCATTAAATGAGTCCAAGTACATTCCACTCAAATAAAGACTCCATTCAATTACTTAACATCATACTACAAGCATACACTACTAAGTGTTAAGTGCTAAAATCAAGAAAACAAACTATGAGAATTTCACTAAGGATGGAATGAAACTTGCTTTTGGAATGTGCTCCTAAGTGTCATATTTATAGGCATACACTTATTTGTGATATTGGATATCTAAAATTGTAGCTTATGCTTCGATATTAGATGTCCAATATCTTAACCATCCAAAAATATGATTTATCATACCCCCATTACTAACTAAAAACTTGTCCTCAAGTTAAAACAAAATGAGGATGGAGTTCCTTAAAAAATTGGAAGGTAGATTTTTAGGACACTAACTACTATGTACATCACTCTTAGATGCCATAATAGTGTTTACAAAAATTACACAAAACATGACATGCCAACTTTAACAAAAACAAAATTTTGGTGAAGCTTCATGTAACCTTATGTATTTTTTAGTGGAAATCGCTCCTCCATCAGTTGCTTCTCCTTGGCATCAAGCCTATAAAATCTATATTGGTTTAAGAGTGCCTAAAGCTTCTTCACTTCCATTCTTGGATCATGTACTATCCATGCTTGTTATGCAATGTGTGATGTACCAAGTACATCCCATGGGCATGATAGCTACAAAAACATCTAATTTACCTTGACATACTGGGCTACGAACTGCCTCCTTTTTTCTTCAAAAACTCTATCCTTTTCACATAGTTCATGATAATTTGTCAATCTTCTAGCCAATTTTGCTATTACATATTTTTGCCCTTGGTAGCTAGGCTTCACTACTTCTAGTTCAAAGTTTTCCACTTGGAGTTTCTACAAATTATCTTTACAATCTGCAAACTCTTTTTCATACAAAGAATATGTTGCCACTACTTGCTATTCTAGCTCATTATTGGGCCTACCGACTATTATCATGGTTAAGTTAACATAATATAGGTTAGCTAACCCCATGTATTTTTTCAGATCCTCAATCTGTAGGTCTTTTTTTTTCACTTTTTCTTGATGGACAAGGGCATAACTATCCAAGATAGGTTGCCAATTAGGATTCTATGCTTACATGGTGTTGATTCTAGCTTTGACCATCTAGATATCTTTCTTGTTAATTTTCTTGTACATGTTCATGTGATCATGGAAGTGTTCCTTAAGCCTTTCATGTTTCTTTGCCTTATTTTAACATGCAGTTATTTCAATGGCTAACGTTTTTTGGATGACATGTACCTCCTCCATTAAGAGGGTCTGATTTTCTCTTATGAGGCAACTCATGTCTTGGTTGACCCTCACCAGTTGTTCCCTTAACTGGTGGATGCTCTCTTCTAAAATGTTTTTCTACTTTTTAATAGTTGTCAACCTCATGTTATTAGCAACAAGTTGTTTATTTTCCTCTTATACTATTGTAGGTGTGTTGATATGTGCATATGTATGTGCTTTTGGTATAGAGGAATTTCATACCACTTTCTTTCTATTACCATATATTTATTTTTCTTAATCAAGCTATTCATCTACTCAATCGAAAACTATTCTATCTATTTTAGTGCAATGAGTTTTGTAGGATCTCTACATTTAGCTCTCTAGGATGCAAGTGCTTCTTGTAATCTTAGAGTTTCATTTTCTACATGCTCTACCCTTGTCTCTTCCATGATTAGTTTTCCTTTGGTAGTGATGAGTTTAGACTATACTATAGTGACATCACTGGGGATGTCAAAAAGTGTTGTCATGACTTGCCTTGTCTATAGTAGTCTATTTGGCACATTCTCATGGTTAGTAGGAGTCATCAAGGTTTTGTCTAACATTTGAGCATCTTTGGCTCTAGTTAGATTTGCTAATGACACAACAAGTATGTTGAAAGATTCTTTAATGTGATTCGTGATCACCTATGCTACTCCTGCTACATCCTTATGCTTCATTATCACTACTATGGCTCCTTCTCTAATCTCAAGCACCACTTGAAACGATGTAGCATTCCCAAAGATCTATTATTACTCTTGCACCTCTCCTCTTAACTGTAGTGAGATCTTTCCACTTTTTGGATCTACTAAAACTATGGACTAGATGGCACTGTCAATAACTCTATAAAGATTAGCCCTCCCTTGTTCCCTAGTTGATGATTTCTACAATTTATTGTAGATGATTCATCAATGGTCTATAATCTTACAGCGATGATAGTGAAACTTGTTGTTGCTATTGCTCCTAATGTTGTTGGTGTTGTTTCTCCTATTTTTGCTATTATTGTTGCTCTTGTTCTTGTCCTTGTTCATTATCCTAATATTTCCTACGTGTTGTTGGTTTAAGCAACTTAGTGTATGAATCATTTTAGGCTCTCCTTGGAACATTGTTTATGTATCCTAGGATTTCAGGTCACCTGCATAGCTTTTTGATAAGGCAAAGGAATGGATGTTTTGGCTTCCATACCTTTCTTTCTTCAAACCACCTATGTATTTCCATAAAGTAGAGTTATGCAAGGTTGGCATTGTATTTTCCTATTAGGATCACAATTCCTTTAGCCACATAAGTGGATAGTTTGTTGAGTCCTTTTGTTAGAAATATGGGATATATGCAAATTTTAAAGTAAATTCTTTCTTCTAGAGTTAGCTCATTATAGCCCTTATCTTATTTTCCATAAGCCCATTTCAACCATAGGTTTCTCATTTCAAGATCAGATTGGGTAGATAGATGCACTAACCTTACCCCTTTGTTAGGTATTGATGAGTGATGAATACCTCTATGCTCAACCATACAAATCACTAAGCATTCACATGCAATCCATTTGGATTTCACAGATTCTATGTCTTCTAATACGATGGTCTCTAGAAAGTGAACTTACCCTAACAGTCATTCATTATCTTCCTAATTACACTTGTGATATACAAAGGTATGGTTAAGTGTAATCAAGGCATATGATTTCTATTATTTTTATATTTCATATTATGAGTGTGTAAAATATAGGATGAAGGGAATGGAGTAATTTAATTGCTAATTTAATCTAACTAACCAAGGTCTAATTATTCTTAACATAGGTATTCAGTCCCACTTTCTGTACACATCCTAAACACGTATAATGCTGTTGGGTTACCAAATGTTAAGTGTTACTAGGATTACCAAGCATCATTCACATGCTCGAAGCAGTCATAGTTATGTGTTTAATTAATTACTATTTAACCTAATTAACTTAATTATTGAAAAAATTAAAGAAAAGTGCATGAAATATTAAATGCATAAATAAAATATTTAATCTAGTTGAAGTGCTGGAACGTTTATCATAATGCTCATCTTTATTGTCGCACATACTGTCGTGCTCAAGTACAATAGTGCTTGAATAAAGATCCATACACTTAAGGACTCCTACTATGGGCACTTTGGAAAAATATTCTAACTCTAGCAAAGAAAAATTACAAGAGCTCTACTATGCTATGATAAAAGATTATCAAATCATGTGTCTAAGTGCTATATTTATAGGTTGAAACACATTCTACGATATCGAATATCTAACATTGCTTCTTGGGCCCCGATATCGAGTATCTAATATTGGATATTCGATATTAGAGCTAGACAAAAATATACTTCATCATACCAACATGAGTAAATAAAAACTCATCCTTGAGTAAACAAAAGGAGGAACAAATCCCTTACAAAATATTAAGAAGGTATGAGATTATTGACTTACATGCAAACTAACTTAGATGAAACAGATAAATTCTAAGTGCTCAAGTGTATGGATTTACAGCCTTTTATAAAATTTGGTGTTCATGACAATAGAATTGGACACCCTAGTCAAAATTGACATCCAACTCCTCTGATAGATAAAGAATTAGGGAGAATATTCAATGATCATGAAGGGACCTCATCGCATGATGCTACTGTTGATTCCTTGTTGAAGACAATCTCACCTCTAGTCCATGCTTCCCACTGCAATCACAACAAAATCATGGATTAGTGAGAAATGTGTAACTTATAGCTTTTAGGTGCCTTGTCTCATTGGTAGTTACACTTGGCTAGGTTTTGATTATGGTGAATTGATTCTTTTTAATAACATTAGCAGGAAGACTAAAAAATAGGGTGAAATGGCTAAGCGATCCATTATTAAATTCTAGAAAGATCAAATGAAATGAAATGCTTGAATAGGGTCAAAGAATTCACAACAACAAAAAAGAGGATTTCACTAAAACACATTATGAAGATGCACACTATTGGATGTCATTGATGAGGCACATGAAGGGATTTGATTGTGAGAATGCCTAAGGATAAAGAACTTAACTAACCCAACCAAAAGGTATGCAAGTGGATCCTCCCCAAAGCTGGCACATGCCCTTTGTTACCCTTGCATATCTGCAAACCAAGGAGTCCATGGGCCCCATGGGTCATTAATAATTATAGAAATTTATGTATGAAAACCTAGAAGAAACTATCTAATATTTTGATACAGAAACCAAGACATCAAACAAGGACATGAACATTGACATTGAGGTTAGACATGAAAAAAATAGATGGATGAGAGAGAGAAAGTGGAATAGAGTTCTCAAATAAGGTCACATGAAGTCCCTTATAAATTTTGTCATTAAATGACCTAATAAAACCCATCCTTAGTCCAAGCCAAAACCAACCATGTTTAGTGACTTCACATCACCACTCTAAGAACTGTCCATCCCCTTAAGACACAAGAGTACTCCCACAAAAAAACCATCATTTCTTATTTAAGAAGAAAAGAGAAGTAGGAAACTAGAAAAGTCCTTACTTAGATGGGATCTTCAGGCATGGGTAACATATCTTTCTAGTCTCATAACTAGTTCTTGTAGCCCATTTATTTTGTCTAAGGAATGTGCTTTGAATTCCCATTATTTCTTTTTGTTTTGAATGAGAACCACACCATGCAAAGACTTATTTACCTTCCTATTATGGGTCAACATGAAATAGTAAGAAATCTATGAAAAAACCCATGCACCCAAGTAAATAAAAGAGTACAAAGAGTATTGAATCCCCTTGAAGTCACACCTTTTTCAAACCTTTGAATCCTTTCCATGTCTGGAAACTACCAAGGTTACAAGTTTGTTAAGGTTTTCTTACTGAAAAGGGACCTCACACTCTAAGAATCAGAACACCATAGAGTTTTTGGATGGGTGGATGATGTGGACTCACTGCCTATTTCATGAAAAAGAAACCATGTCTTAGTTATTAGTAATAAAATTCAAAGCTAGAATCCAGACACCAACAATCAAATAACTAGATAGCACATGCCCACATCAAGCAAACCACACCATACCTAGTTCACAATAAGGCACATTATTATTAGAAGACAATTAAAAAATCACACCAGAATAAAGAAAAATATATAAGAAATTGTAAAATATTCAAGAAAAATAAAATGTACTAATGATGTTATAAAAAAATTTGGAAAAAAGTAATAAAGTAAAAACAAAAAGGTGTAAGATAAATAAGGCATAAAAAAAAAGTTGTAAAAATAATAAGATGTAAAACAAAAAGATGAAAAACTAAGGAACCACTATAATGGTAGCATGGATGGCCATCTCCCCCATGACTAAGTTGAAAGGAAAAGATCTGAAAGATTGAGCATTGCTATCCATTTGATGAAGCATTTTTTGCATTAGCTTGCTTAAGTGCATGGAAAGGTTTGACTTGTAATCTTTTTTTTGGGCTCTCAAGTTTATAGATTAACATGTCCCTAGAAGGAAAGGTTTTGAAAATAATATATGGGCCATTCCAAAGTTTTTGGAACTTGGTTTGTTATGGCACATGTGTGGGGTTCTAGTAGAGGATCTCATCTCCTAGTTGAAATTTATCTTTCTTAATTTAAAGGTTATGGAATTTTTTGTTAAATACCTTATGCAGCTCATTAGATGATAAGGCCACCAATTGGTTTTTTTCTAGTAGGTTAAGATTCACTAATATTTATTTTTGTTCTAGACTTAAGTTAAGGACAAGATCACATGCTATTGAAAGTATGCAGAGCTTGGATTAAATTGGAAGAGTCAATAATTTTCTGTACACCAACTCATAGGAAGAGTAGCCTATAGGGAGCTTTTAGGTGAAGTAGTAGGCCCAAAGAGCATTGTTCAGTTTCATGCTCTAGTCTCTCCTATATTTGCTTACTATTCTCATTAAGATCTTTGATTTCCCTATTTGTAACCTTAGCTTGATCATTGGCCTAGGGATGATAAGGTATTATTAATTTATGCTCAACCCCTAAGCATTGCATGAGCTTCCATAAGGGAGTGCTTATAAAGTGAATCCATTATCAGAAATTAATGCACGTGACATACCAAACTTATTTACAGCATTCTATTGTACAAACTAAGTAGTAGTAGATGTACAATTGGTGAAGGTTGCTACTTCTACCCATTTCGTACAATAGTCAACAACAATTATGATGTATGCCTTTCCATTTAACATGGGCATGATGGAATCCATGAAGTGAATGCCTTAGATGTTGAAGGGTTCCAATGGTTTGATCCACTATTGAGGTTCCTCCATACAAGCGATCATTTCACCATCACGTTGGCAATATTCACAAGAGCTGATAAATTGGTAGCATCCCTAAAAATTATTAGCTAGTAATATCCTACCATCAAAATCTTAATGGCCATGCATCTTCCTGCATAATGGTCCCCCATAAGAACCCTCATGAGAAACTTGGAGAACACATAGTTGATTAGTATCAGGGACACACTAGTGAACTAGGACATCGGCACACATCTTGTAGAGTTTCCTATTGATCTTCATGAAGCATTTTACCTAGTGAAGAAACTGTTGTTTCTTTTGATGGTCTAGCTCTTGTGACATCTCTTGAGTGAGAATATAGGTGAGAATGCCATCATAACATTTAGGCTAAGTGAGTAATTATTTAGTTATAGTTTCAGCAAAGAGGAATTCATTAGAAAACTAATTAGACTATGAGCTTTCCTCCTCTTTGTTATCCCATCACAATCAAGACAAGTGATTAGTGATCACATTGTTAGTTTTCTTTTGATCTACCATCATTAGATTGAATTCTTAGAAGATCACCAACCACCATATGACACGAGGGGCTCACCATTGGCTTATTCATCAAGAAGAAAATTACACTATGGTTCATGTGCATGAACATTTTGTATCCAAGCACATAGTACCTAAAATTTTCTAGAGCACACTCCACTCCCATTAGTTCGTTTTTTGTGGTGGTGTAGTTCAACTATGTGCCCACAATTCTTTGACTAACATAGTAGATATAATATAGACATTTCTTGTCATCCAATTGCATAAGCACAACCCCCAAGGCATAATTGATGCATCCATCATGATGTGAAATGAGCTAGACCAATTTGGTGCTCATAGAATTAAAGTTTCTATGAGTTTCTCCTTTAGCTATTGGAATGCATTTGCACATTCCTTGGTCCAAACAAATGGATCATCTTTTTTTGTTAGCTCAACCAATAGTTTTATGATCTTAAAGAAATTCTCTATGAATCTTCAATAGTGACTAGTGTGTCCAAGGAATGACCCAACATCTTTTACAGTTTTTAGTTTATGGGTAATTCCTTGGATGATCCTAATCTTTTTAGTGTCAACCTCAATCTCTATTTGTGAAATTTTGTGCTCCAACACAATACCCTCTTGGACCATCAAATGGTTCTTTTTCCAAATGAGCTAAAGATTGATTTCTACACATATTTAGAGCACCTACATAAGATGATCCAGGGCTTGCTCAAATGTAACCCCATAGGTGAAGAAGTCATCCATGAAGGCTTCCATCCCACTACTAATTTGCTACTAAAAAATAGTCAAGACCAAGTTTTGGAATGTGGCAGAGACATTGCACAAGTCAAAAAGCATCTTTCAATATGCAAAAATCCCCCATAGACTTGTGAATGTTGTTTTGTCCTGATCCTCTAGCACAATCTAGATTTGGTTATAGTTACTATAACCATCTATAAAATTATAATAGTAATTCCTAGAAATGGTGTCCAACATTTGATCCACAAACTACAATGGAAAGTGATATTTGAATGTTACCATATTCAATAGCTAGAAGTTGATCTAGATCCACCATTTACCACCTTTCTTTAGTACAATCACAAGTGGACTAACACACTCACTATCTGCAATGGGATAGATAAACCCCACCTTGAGGAGTTCAATTTTCTCTTTGAAAATCTACTTGAATTTGATATTCAACCACCATTGTGGCTACCTCTTTGGCTTCATGGCTAGATCAATGTAGATACGATGTTGGCATATCCTAGGATCAATCCCTATGAGTTTAGGATATAACCAAAGAAAGGTTGTTGGCCATTTATTGACCACCTTTAACAACATTTCCTTTTGTTCAGGAGTAAGATTTGCATTAATTATTACCAACTTTTTATTTTTTAAGAATGCATATTCTATGCTAGTAGGTAGATTTTTCAACTATAAGGGCTCGAATTGAAAATTTTTAAGAATTTTTAGCTCTTCTTAATTGGTATCATCAATTTATTTAGTGACATAGCTTTGATGTGGAGACATGTTAGGCTCTCAATAGGTTTCATGTAAAGTGTTGAGCTGCTCTTAGGATTAGTTGTTAGCCATCAGGTATCCTCTTGTTTTGTGGCTTCTACATACAAGCACCTTTGAATTTCAGATATATCAACACACTAATTATATTCTTTAATAGATACACTATTAATGGCCCATAGTATTTACACATAGTTGCACCCAATATCACTATACGCGATGCATGGAACTTTCTTTCTATCAATTTTTTTGAATGCATTTTCCTTAGAGATTTTGAGGGAAAGATATTGGATCCCTAATCGTGCATCAACAATGCTAAAACAAGCCCTTCCCATGATGATTGGAAAGTCCCCTTTGCAATTGTCCATTCAGATCACAAGGAAATCAATGGGTTAGGACCACCTACAATTAGTGGTTATAATGTCCTTCATTAGTCCCAAGGAAACAATGATGGATTGATTAGTCAACTAGAGATAGATGTTGCTCTTATTAAGTGGAGGTAGGTTCCAAGTTTTATACATCTCATGGAAAATTAGATTAACACAAGAACTTAAATCTAGAAGAGCCTTCCAAGGCTCATTCCCAAAAATTTGAAGGTAAATAAGGGAACTTCCAAGATTAGATAGTTTCCTAGGAACATGACCATATTTTATCTAATTGATTACTACATGAGTTACATGATGGTATGCACTTTAAAAGGTGTTTGGTTTGAAAGGGACTTGAATGGATTAGAGGTAGATGAAGATGGAGAATAAGGGTTCCAACTATAGGTGTATGTGAGGGTTTAGTTGGGCTATTAGTTTGAAGGAAAGGTCTTTTTCATGATCAAGTTTTTGAACCACTCAGCTGAGGAGCCAACTGTAAGTTAACAACCCTAATTGCATTGCGTTCTTGCAACTGAGGTTGAATTTCTCTCTACATCAACGGAGTAGGTGTAACGACGGAAAACGTCGGCAGCTGGAAATACCGACCGAGATTCCGCGTACACAGTTTTTACCACGGATCCGCGCGAGGGCTAAGCTGGAAAACGAATCCGCGGTGCCCTGAACGGTCTTGTCGATCAGACAGGGACTTACGGGTCAGTAAAACAATGATAATTGTAGATCGACCGCAAAACGGTGGGATAACGATGTGTGTGGACCACCGCGAAGAT
>MNCI01030009.1:406273-440093 GCA_015680685.1 Gnetum montanum | reverse complement strand
GCCACCGCATAATAAGGCCCTGCAAAATCGTAACCAACTGCCACCACGGCAAAAGTCTTTGCTGCTGCATTTGGGATTTTTGTTTTGCCCCAAATTGGCTTAGGGCTTCCTGCGTTTTTTAAATTTTTTCTTTAATCATCACCGCCATTGTCATTGATCGCAAAACCAGGGATGAATGTATTGTGGATCTGCATCCACCGAAACCGCAGGAACCTTCAGAACCATTGTAGCCCGCACAACTGAAACCGCTATGGCCTGCAAAACTTAAAATAAAATCGGGGCCCCAACAAAACGTGACTCCTTTCTCCGTATATTGTGTGGAGAGGGTTTCAATTTTTTTTAACATATCCTGTGTTTATGGCAAAGATGTTTCATGCCCCAAGGACTTGGTTATGCCCATCTTGATGGCAGTTTTCACGGTGCCCGTTTGTACTAGGATGAATGTCGCGCGGGGGGCAGTTTTGAACATTTACTGTGGCATGATTTTCCAGGAACACCGTGATTTTCCTTTGCCTTCACCTGCAACTGCACCTCTACTAATATTATCTTTTTTCTATGGTGTTTGCTTCCCTACCATTACTGCGATCAGCAGGTATACGGTGTTAGGACGTTGGTCCAACTGTAGTCTCCTTTTCCTCCACTCTCATCGCTGTATAATCTTCATAACGATGGAGGCGCTGCTGATTTTTGTTTTGTTTTCTAATTTGCAAGGAGTTTCAAATGTTGTATTAAGGCCAAAGGATACAACCGAGTTTAACAGCCAGGATCTTCAATTTAATGCTTTTCACATAAATAAGATAATTCCTTTCTTGCTATAGTACTATCTTCCAATCTTTAATAAAGGAATAATCCAGCACTTTCATTTTGTATCCAGAAGGTNTCACTAAATGAATAGATCTCATGGGAATTAGAATTAGCATGGATGATCTACAAAATATGGTAGCTCAACAAGCATACAAGTTAACAACTAAAACATCTAGACAAACATATAAATGCACAGCCATAGCATTCATCCATCATACTATATCAAAGCTAAGGTTTACTTACTCTAACCATCACCACAAACAACAAGGTTAGCACAAACTACATTAAATATCATATGTATATTATGTTGTTATGTGTACTTGCTAAAAGCTAAAATCAACATGTATTTCAAAAAAAATATCAAATTGCCATGTGCATTGATTTATTATTAGTCTCAACTGAAACATGAAGCATCATCTAGAACATCACTTCCAACATTCTCCAAACATATTGGTACTAAAGGTTTCATCTAAGACATTAGTTCGAACATTCTCCAAACATATCGGTACTAGAGGCATCACCGTGGACATCACCTCTAATGTCATAGAGGCATAAATCAAAAATAAATAAATCAATGAGCCATGAAATCACCCTCTTCTGTAGGATGGAACATGTAGCAAGTGCTACACTAGTGCACTCTATAGTGGATGTTAATCATCAAAATCATCTCTAGGAAGCCAATCTTCAACTGGCCATACAAACTTAGTGGTAGCTCGAACATCAAACTAAAAAATCCAAAAACATGGCAACCAAACTAGCAATGAAGGATAATAATAAATAATAAACTTTGCCTCATCTAGAGATCCACTAATCCAAAAGATCCTAACAAGGACATAATCCATTAAAACTCATTTCACCAACACTTATTTCCAATACATGGGAGAGCCAACATCATAGAGAATTAAACTTAATGTTCAAAAGATCTCATCAATTTCTAAAGATGTCAATATCATCCTCAAGGGAAGAACATGGTCACTATTCCAAAATACTGATTATATAATTACATGGAAAGGCCAAAACCACTAGCAACCAACATTTAGATAAGGATTGAAGCTCATACTAGAAAGGATCCATTTGGTTCAAAATGATGCATTAATCTTGAAATTCCAAAACTTAGTCAATACAAACCTTGATATTGGGAAATATTATAATAAGATTTATTATAAAAAACTAAGAAAGACACAAAATCATTCAAAATTCAATTCATCCATAGTTTACCAAGCTAGAAGAATTCAACAATGAAGGACTCAAGATGATCAATGCCAATATGGAAAGTGTAGAAGAATCAACAAGGATCTAGGGGCATAGAAATCAAGAAATCCAAGAGCTAAATTAGAGAATCGGACTTCACAAAATCCAAGTTTATGGAAACACTAGCCTTACAAGAAAGACATCTTAAAATTCAGGAGACACCTTGGAAGCCTAGGAGACATCTTGACTTGAACTGAGAAAGATGTCTTTTTATGGAAGAAGACATCTTGCTTAAACTAGGAAAAACTAGAAAATAGCTAGAAAATACTCTGGAATGATAAATGTATGGAATGACATGAAAGAACTGAATAATTTTGGATCATGAATTGACAAGAAAGAAGGAAAAACCAAAAACTAAGATAGAAAGGGAGAACTAAATTTGGCATAATTACAAGGCTAGGAAGAACTCGATAAAAGGGATTTTAAATGATATACCAAGAGGGATTCAAGAAAAAACAATATGCAATTGGGAACTAGCATAAAACATTACAAGATTAAGATGAAAGAAATGGATCTAGTGAGGTAACTTAGTAGAAATAACCAAAATCCCCAAAACTCCAATTTAACCATCATGGAAATCAAGCCACATCTCTCTATCTCCTAAAACATTCAAAAACATAATCTCATATGAATTCAACATAGATCCATCAATCAATCACAAGCAATAAAATGCACAAATGGAAAAACCCAATCCTGTAAGAAAAATATTATTGAAATGATTATTATAAATCCCACTCTCAAAATCTACAAAACAAATAGTAGGATATGTGTAGATAAGAAAATTCCATCAAACTACATTGCATCCACATAAAACAAAAACCTTTAGCACTCAAATTTCATTCCAATCATATGATAAAATAAACAATACCTAACCCATGTATGTGTACTCAACCTGTAATTGTAAATGAAAAAGAAGCCAAGATAGCTCACCTTTGAATCTGAACAATGAAAACCATAAGAGAATAAAGCAAACCACAAAGGTCCAAGCAATCCACATAACCATAGCAGTACCCATCTCTAATCTCATAGCTCCTCTCTTGGATTATCAAAGTGTGTGAAAGATTTGAACCATGGGAGCTTAATGAAGATTAACTAGGAAACCATGAAATGAAAAGAAATACTAATTTCCCAAACTTCCACAAAGCCAAAAGAAAACTACCAAAAACCTTTTTCCATCCTAAATGCAACTTCCTCTCCTACTAATAGAACTCTCTCTCATATCACAACCATTAAAAGAGAAAAATACCATAAAAATATACAATTATAAAAATATAATCCACAACCTCCCAACATAGATGAGTATGATAAGTCTAAAATAAATACATATTATATATATCTATAGATAGCATACATGTTAACATATAATAACTAGCTACCACATATCTACTAGCACAATCTGTGTATTCTAGAATGGATTAATAACAATAATTAAATAAACCAACAATCATAAGCCATGTCATGCTCCTAACCGAATCTCATGAGATCCTACCACACTTAACACTAGGATTAGTGCACACCTACTAGATGGTAATCAAAAAATATACATATAATTAAATACAAAGAAAAACATGATATTAACCAAGAATCTAGATAACCCAAAGCTCATCATCAACATCATAATCATAATGCATAAAATATACCAATCCAAATAAGTAGATATACTTACAAGCACAAGCATAACAATCTCTACAAAAAACCATACATACCAAGGATGTCTAAAAATATGGATTGTTATAGTTTTGATACTTGTATTTATTAAGCATACTCATTTTTTTAATTATTAGATAGAAATCCAAGAGCTAGTTGGGAATGTGACATCGATAATTTACATTTATGAATACGTGTTTATGTTTCTACATTGTTGGCTTTGTCTAAAGTTCATAGTCAGTGGAGTCTTATATTTGGAAGTAAGAGATGTATTGTTATTTGAAACATATTTGTTTGTGTAAATAGTTTTTAGTTTGGATTCCTAGTTTATGAGTTTGAGCTAGTTAAATTTTTATAGTTATATAGGTAAGTTGTGATAATTATTCTTTTTTTAATCCATTTCCTCTTATGTTATTTTGCTAAGCCTTGTATCCTTATGTGATACCTCTAAACCTATACACCCAAATATATCATTATGTTTTTAATGAAGATAAAGTATTTTTATTAGTTGATTAGTTATGAAAACGATTGAGAATGGGTTTAATATGAGATTATTTCAATGTTACAAGGACATGTAGGCTTGTTGAGGGGCTTTAACTCTAAGGCTCAAGCATCACCCCATCTTTATGAAGATGGGACTTAGGACTACATTCATTAGAGCAAGAATACATCTTAACTATCTTAGCAAACGATGTATCTTTGTGAATGTTATATATATGTGTGTTGCATTGGTTAAATTGTTTATATTATTATAAAGGTGTCCTCATCGTAATCATAACTTATGATATGCTCATAGTTCTTAAGGATATTAAGGCATAGTCCACCTTGAGTCTTCGTTAGAACACTTAAAAATTGTTGGACTTTTAGGTAGTGTAAAATGGTGCTTTCCTAGAGTAATGTCATTATGCTTGGTATTAAAGCCAAGTTTTGGTTCAAGCAAAAGAGACATTCATATATTTTTGTAAACTAGTTACAAGTAATAAATGATATCCCTAGAGAAAAGCGAATAGATCTTGATCCTGATCTTGTGAAAAATCTAATTATAATATTAGATTTTACATGTAGATACATAATCATGGATCATCTACCTTGAGCTAAAGAAATCCACATGATTCTAGATTTTGTTAATTCCAAGAAAGTTTCTTTCATGTCAATGTTGAGATCATGCATAAAATATAAACATGCTCTAGCTTCAAACATTGTATTAAGAATTTATGTGAATTTGCCAAGGAAAATTTATTAATTATCTCTAGCTTATGCAACATAGTTGTGTGTGCTCGAGTTGAATGTGATGAATATTAATTGAATCAAATTCTATTCTACTAATAGATCCTTGTAATAATCCTAAATGACACTTCCATCATAAATTGAATATGAGGCAATGTATTGGATTGGTACTTCCTTTTGCAAAATTTTTCTTCTATATGGGTGATTATTCTTATTTCTATTGATGTTACAAAAAATATCTTGCTTAAATGCCTTGAGAACTTGATAATTTGATGTTATGATATGATGCCTTTGCATGTGTTTTGTAAAAAAATTTGGATTCTTATTCAAGGATTCTTTGCCAATGATGCCTTGATGGATCAACTCATGATCCATAGAAAAAAATTAATAATGTCTCAAATTTTTCTATTTGCAAAATACTGTGTTTGGTAAAGTGTTCTCATGTCCTTGTTTATATATGGCAATTTTAGTATGTTTCCATTAGATGTTCTTTTATTTTCTATATAAGACAAGTCCTAACTATTATTTTTCCTATATTTGACATCCATTTATGTTAGAACTTAAAGGAAAAATCAATAATTCATCAAGCATGATTTGTGATTTGTAAGTGCCATTTTTAATACCAATTTCATCTTTCCCTTATTGTGTTGATTTCTATTTTAGAACCCTTTTTGACAGTTATGTCTAGCAAGTGATGGTTTGATGATGTTATTAATAATATTTTATAATAGTAAAGGTTCTAAACATCAAAAAAAAGAGCATTATGATGATTTCTTTCTATTGTCTTAGTTTATAAATTTATATGTTTGGTATACTTACAAATATTATGGATGTATATTGTGTGCAACATTTATTTGGCACATGTTTGACATGTTAGTCTTTTTATATTTTTCTTTCTCAACAAAGAATTATTTATGCTATGTTTATTTATGGATTTTTTATATCATTTTTCCCCTACATTGCTACAAATGCATTATACAATTTTTCTAGCATTTTTCTAGAGATGAAAATTATGATATAATTTTACTTTATATTTGATACAATAACCTTTTTCTTTTATTTGGTGAATTTTTACAAATATTTTTTGTTTGATTTCAATGTGATAATTATTTTTTATTTGATTTTTAAAGATCAAAATAATTGTCAAATTTGATGTTGGATATGTTGGATGTTATAGATCATGTGTGAGGATTTTTGTATTTACTATATTTTTTCATATTTTTTTTCCATTGGTTGCATGTTCTTAAGGTTTAGAAATTATATCTTGACTAAAATATAGAATTGATTATGTTATTATCAAAGGATTCTTTGAGATAGGTTGCAATTTAGAGGTAAACAGTATCAAGTTCAAATATGATTAAGTGATGATGTATATTTTATTAATTCAATTAGAAATGGATGGTTTTTTTATTATGGTTCTCTTCCACCTACATGTTATGCTATATTCAATGATGTTTCTTGTTAATGCAAGTTTATGTGAAGTTATTACTAATTAAATTGTTAATGTTGATGGCATGGCTAATGTAATTATTTGATGTTTGTTAATAACAAGGTCATCCTAGAGATCATTGTATTACATTAGCAATGAAGCTTTTGTGTAATTATTCCTATGGATTCATTTTTTATTAAAGAAAGATATCATATCATAACTAGTCTACTAGTATTTTTACTTTAGAAAGTACATGTCTTTAGACAATATTTGATGCTAAACTATTAGAAATAGAATTTGGTAAAGAAACTTGTACATAAGCTCATGTGGGCATTAATAATGGATTTGATAATGATTTATTTGATTAGCTAATAAGTATACATGATAACAATAATTTGTGCTTTGATGATGGTGGATGAAGAGGTGGCATTTTTGGTTTGTTGATATAAATTTGGATTAGTTTTGTTATGCATGCTTATTTTGTTACTTGTGTTGATCTATGCACTAAGAATTAGATTTGGTAAAGATCTACATTCTCCAAATGAGATACATCCTTTCCTAGACTAGAAATATTATGCAACTTATAAAGCACATAAGAAATTATTGGAACCAATGCATCACCTAGTAAACAACTAAAAGCATCTTTTATTTTTCTTTTATTTTCTTCTATTTTCTAGATCTATTAGCATTTCATCTTATCCACACTTATCTATGCTAGGAATTTAGTGCTTAGAGAGCTCAAAGATGATAAACTTCATATGAAATGAGTTGCAAAAATAAAAAAATAAAAAAAATGAGCAGAATATTTGAGGACCTTATTTTAGATTATGAAAGGTTTTGGCATTCCATTTCATCTAAAATAATTTTTGGGGGATCAAAACCCTCTAGAAATGCTACTAGTAGCATCCTTAACATTGTCTAAGCACAAGTTCTTATGTACCTTGCAAAGATTATTTATTATTTCTTAGGTTTCTTCTAGTAAGATGTATTGAATCAAATCCTTAATCATACAAAGATGGGAATTGCTTCTAAATTACTCATAAGCATTGTAGTAGAAATAAATAACATTGAATATTCTTACCAATCTTACATACCTTGGTGTCTTATCTCTTCTTTCTTTAATACTTTTGATAGGTTTCTCATGTATCTTATCTTATTCAAGATCGTTTTTATTTTTTAGATCCTTTTTACATCTTATAAAAACATTAAGTATTCTCTTTCTACTTCTAAAATATTTATTAATTACCTTCATTTATTTTAAATGTTTATTCAATTTCTTATTCAAATTTTTTATTTTTCAACTCAACCTTCAAGTTTGAGTTTTACTTTAACAAATTTTTGCTATTTAAGTTTAAACTTCTTAAAATTTAACTCTTCATAATAAAATTTTATAATAAACTAATCAAATTTTACCTCACCTTCAATATATCTAATTTTGATTCATTATTATGGAAGAAATTTTCATCATAGGATATGAAGGTTTCTTCATCATCTTTCTCTCATTCTTTAATAATATCCATGTACATCATGTGTAATCCACTATTATTCTTAACTTATTTCTTGCTTACTTTTTTGTGCTTATCCTGATTGATCATAAGAGACTTTTTCTTTCTAAATTCCTTCTAGAATTCCTTCTCCTATAATCTTTTAGCACTAGGAAATTTTGAGATTAAATGATGTATACCATGACATGTCCAACATTCTAGTCCTAAAATATTACTTCTTAATAAAGATTAAAGCGTGGTATTACCTAACTTATCTTTGTCATTACCTTTGGAAAATTAAGGATTATTCTTTTTATACTTTAATAATATCATATTCTATCATTTTCATGGAGATAAGTATAAATTTGTTCTTATCAATTTTATCATTATCATAAAGTTCATTTTATGATATCACTTTGGATGGTTTTACTAAGGATGAGCTTCTGAGAGTACTGATGTGTCTTTGACTACTTCTTTACTAAACAGGTTTTATTTCATATATCACAAAAGTACTTTGTACACCTTGAAGTTTCTTATTTTCTCTATAGTAAATACTTTCGATCTATATTTATGTGTGAGAATATATATCATCTTTTAGATTATCTTACTTTCTAAAGGATCTCCATTAGTTTCACAGATAGTAATGATAATTTTATTTACTCTTGAGTAGTCTCTAATACATGTTCCTTTCTTCATTTTGATATTCTCAAAGTTATTAGATATCACTAATAGCTTAGACTACTTTAGAATTAAGGTACCTTTATAGATGACTTTCAAGATGTTCTAAATATCCTTAGTTGATTGGCATCCTACAATCCAATTAAACTTTTTTTAACTCTAAAATCAAACATGAAAATAGCCTTCTCTTCATCTTTTCACTTGTTAGCTTTGGTTGGAAGATAGTTACACCTAAAGAATCTTTCATGAACTTAGTAAGTGATGAGTAAACTTCAATAATAATCTATCACATTTGAAATTATATTAATTAAAATAAATTTTATATCCTTTCCTTCTAATAGACAAAGGTAGTACCATTAAAGAGAAATTATTTATTAGATGTTAAATCCATTGTTTACTCTAACCAATTACACTCAAACAAAGTGCCAAACTTTGATACCATTTGAAAATCATTACACCTAGATGGTAGCTAAATAGGTTTAAATTAAAAATGGTGCAAAAATAAAAATTAAACTCAAATACAAAAGCACAAAACCAAAATGAAAGAAACTCACTAGGTTACATGATTCTTCAACTTGGGTAGCTCACACTTAGAGGGTAGGTACCTTTACATCTCTATTTATGTTCCTTCTAATTGTGATTCTTATGAATATCATAACTTCTACAAAGTATAATATACCTACTCATTTGTAGAATAATAATATGGAGTTTTTGTAAGAATTCATGACACAACTAACCCCACAAGAAAAGATTGTGTGGTTAATAGCAATCCAATTTCCACTAACCTATAGCTTACAAGAATCCATTAAACCCAATAAGGCAAACCATTTATGGCATACATTACAATGACTCAACTATTGATACTCAAGTCAAAAGATAATACAACTTTAGAGGAAAGAAAAATATAAATATAAAATTCATATTCCTCTTATTATACCTAAACCTTTGGAAAAAAAATATAACTTGTAATCACTAATAAAAGGCTAAATATAATGAAACAATGTAATTTTATTTCTAACAGTAATAAATATATAAACAAAGAATGAAACCTATTTCCATCTATGTGCATGTATCTAAAGATAAATTTGTATAGATGTATAACAATAAATGTTGAAATGAATGGTAGGAATACAAAGCTTAAGTTGTAGCATAAACTATAGTGTTAGATTATTCAAATGCATTTAAGATTATTATGCCAAGTTTAGTTGAAATTTTGTAGAGCTTCATATGTCCAAAAACACACACAGGGACATAGGGACAAGTTCTTAAATTAATTTAAGAATGAGATGATTTTTTGGGAATATAAAAAGGATGTAATTGGTATGTAATTAAGAATAATTTTTTCTACATTGGATTATGTTTCAAAACACCAAAGATTATGATAAATGTTTCATAGATTGTATTTTGTGAGATATTTCTAAGTTTTCTACATCAATTTGGATAAAGAAATAATTTCAAAACATTTTTGAAAAAAGAAAATAGTTGTAAGTAATGCATAACTTATGTTTTCAAATATTGTAGAATGCACCACCTTCCATATATATCCTAACACATTTTGGGTTGTGTCCTCTATAATATCCTCCTTCCTAGCATTAGGTTGAATGGAACTTTGTTGGATAAAGAACCCCTAATGAATAATGGGCCATGGCAAAGAAATAATAAATTGCACAAGATTATGTAGTAAGAAAAATAATGAAAAAATAAGTTATGATGAACCCATGATGGAAGGATAAGAAAAAATTAGAATAACATAAAAAAAAGAAATATAATAATTAACTTATATAAATCATGTACACTAAATACTAAAAACTAATTGAAAGAGATGAAATATCATAAACTAAAAATCTATAATGCACTAAAAGAATTAATAACACCAAGAATAAGAATAATAAATTTTCAAATCCAGAATTCTCATAATAATCAACATGATAATAAATATCTAACCAAATAGTAGTCATAAACCTAAGATCATGAACTATAGAATGATAATGTCTACATATCAATGTAAGATAGTCTAATACAAGAATAACCCAAAAATGTTCAAAGATGAAAAAGAGATATAACCTAATATAGGAGATTGAAATCCACAATATCAATGATTACCTCCATACTCTACCTAGTCTAGTGATCTATAAATAGAAAAGGGATATCAATATAAAACTAAGTGAGAAATCTTCAACATCATCCCTCAAGCTTAACATGGAGGTGTTAACATTCCTTACTCAATTTTATACTAATATCGCTTTTTTATTTACTCATATTTTTTTCATAGGCAAACCTTAGATTTTTATTCAACATCTTTAATGAGTAGTGAGGTATCCCTATGCTCAACCATACGAATACGAGTGTCCACGCACAATCCGGTCAAATTCCAAGGACTAAGTGCTTATGCACCTTTTTGGAACAAGGATGGGTTAATCAATCATTGTATTTCTAAGCTTACTTGTATGGCACAATTGTATGGTTAAGTAAACTTGAGGTACATGATTTTTATAGTTTTTATGTTTTTGTGTCCTAGTGCTACAAAGGGAGGAGAGAGATAACTAAGTAACTAATTATGATTTAACTACTTAATTAGGCTTTAACTAGTCCTAACACCAACATCCGTTCCCACTTGCCGTACACATCCTAAACTAGTGCAACACTACTGGGATTACCAAATGCTAATCGTTATTGGGTTACCAAGCATTACACGCATGCTCGAAGTGATTGTACTAAGTGTGCTTACNACTCCTACTACGAGCACTCAGAAATAATTCTATCTCTGGAAAAGAAAAAAAGCAAGAGTTTGGATAAGGGACTAAGACTAACTATGCAAACCAAGTGTGCTCGCCTCTTATTTATAGGCAATGAGGTAGGCCACAATATTGTGTATGCGATATCAGGTGGAAGGCTTTGATATCGTGTATGTGATATCACAAATGTGATATCGCGACTCATGATACCCCCACAACTGAATGAAAACTTGTCCTTGAGTCCCTTACAAAATATTGGGAAGGTATGGGATTATTGACTAAATGAGAACTGATAGCAATAGGGAATAACAGACTCAAAGTTCCTGGTGAACAGATTGACAAACATATTACAACATTGGTGTTCCCACCCTTTGTGATGAACACTATACATAGATGATATCTAGACCCTCATCCGATAGCTTGAAGAGAGAGTAAAGAAAATGAGATGTGTTGCTGCTGATATCGCGATTGCGTATTCCATTATTTTATCCATAGCCACATGACCAAACTTGTTCCTAGCATAAACACTCTAGCTCCAGTCCATCCCGAGTGCTTCCTCCTATCCCAGTTCATAGTTCATGTAATTACCATCTACACACACAACATAGTCATGAATGATAATGCAGTTGATACCTTGCCTTGATATAAAGCGCATTGGCTGGGTTATGGTTATGGTAGAAACTGGGTTAGAGGTTTATCACATATAACTACCCAAGGTGTAGGGGTGATACAAGTAGTAGAATGGAAAAGGTTTTGATAGGGCCCCCACGACTAAGAGCGAACCTCTGATAGCAATAGGGTGGAAAAGTATAGGGAATAAGAAAAATGGGAAAAATAATAACAATGATGCCAATAAAATGGATGTCATAGATGAGGATGAAATGAGAAATTACTGATTGCAATAAATGTTTAAGGAGAACAATTTCATCATAAAGGAATGTCAGTGGGTCCTTCCCAAAGTAGGCTCATGCCCTTTATGCCCTGAAAAACCCACAAACCAAAGAGTCCATAGGCTTTAGGAATGACATATGGAAACAATGGTTAAAAACTGACCAACAAGAATTTACCAAAGAATAACAATGCGTTAACCAAAATATAGACTAATCATAAAACCAGTAATGAGGTGGAAGATGGGAAGAAAGATGGAGAGTAGAAAATGGAATGGAATCCCAAGAGCAAGGTTGTGTAAAGTTCCTTGTGTATTTGATGGTTAAGGTGACTAAGTAGAACTCATTCCAAATCTAGACTCAAACCAACCACATTTAGTGAGCTCAAATCAATACACTTGGCCAACCCATCCCCTTGAAGTAACAAGAATGCTTCCCCAAAGAGTCACCACCATTCCAAGAAGAGCAAGATGGAGAAGTAGGAAGCAAGAAAGGACCTTAGTTAGAGGGAACCTTCAAGCATGGGTAACATGTCTTTTTAGTGCCATAACTAGTGTTGGTAGCCCAGATTTCATTATTGTGTCTAAGAGGTGTGCTTTGAATTCTCACTTTCTCTTTTATTTTATTTTTTTGCATGAGAACCACATCATGCAAAGACTTATTTTTATTCACTCAACTTCCTGATATCTAATCAATGGCAAAATGGTGGAAAACCCATGAAAAGCATCCAAGAACCCAAGAGAATAGCTAGCACATGTGCATCGAATCCTCTTGAAGTCACACCATTTTCATCCATTGAGTCCTTCCTCGGTTTGAAGAATACCAAGCCACCAATTTATTAATAATTTTATTTAGAAAAAGGGATAGTACAATTCCAAAACCAAGGGAGACCATAGAGTTAAACGGAGGAATGGACAGTGTGGACTCATTGCCTATTTTATCAGAAGAACCATATCTTAATATCAACATTAAGAATCAAAGGTAAAAACCAAACATTAGCAATCAACATTATTATGATACAATCCACCATCATGAGCACTTATTGTATGACGAATGAAAGTAAATCAAATAAAGAAATAGGAAAATTATGAACAATGGTGTAAAACAAAAACAAAAATAAGTAAATTTGAAAAATATGCAAAACAAAAAGGTGTAAAAAAAATATAAAAATATATGAGGGCTTAGAATGGTTAGCATTGGTAGCCGTCTCCCCCACAACTAAGTTGGAAGGAGGAGATCCAAAATAACAAGTAGGGTTGTCCACCAATAGAGGTAGTATTGGTACTGGCTATTCTAAGCTCATGGAAAGGTTTTGTTTGTTGGATGATGATCAACAATTTCTTATCCAGGCTCTCAGGTTTGTAAATCATCATGGCCCCTGAAGGAAAGGTTGCATAAATGATATAAGGTCCTTCCCACATCATTTGAAATTTAGTGTGTTGTGGAACGTGTGTGGGATTCTAGTATAGAACCTTATCTCCTGGTTGATATTTAACTTTCCTAATTTTTAGGTCATGACATCATTTATTGAAGGTCTTGTGCAATTTGTTAGATGAAAAGGTGGCTAATAGGTTCTCATCTAGTAAGTTAAGGATCATTAACCATTCTTTTTATGCTAGATCAAGGTCAAGGTTGAGATCACAAGCCATAGATAGTGTACGGAGTTCAACTTGAATAGGAAGCATTGGTAATTTACCGTACACTAACTCATAGGGAGAGTAGCCTATAGGGAGTTTCCATGTGGAGTAGTATGCCCAAAGAGCATCGTTCAATTCGGTGCTCCAATCTTACCTATACTTGCTAATAGTTCTTGTTAATATCTGTGTAATCTCCCTATTGGTGACCTTGGCTTGACCATTTGCTTGAGGGTGGTATGGTGTAGCTAGTTTGTGTTCAACCCCTAAGCATTACATTAGCTTCTAAAAAGTTGCACCTATAAAATGTGTGACATTGTCAAAAATAAGTGCATGACGCATGCCAAACCTATTTACAATTTTTTATTGAACAAATCGTGCAACTGTAGATGATGTACAATCCTTAACAGCAGTTGCTTCTACTCATTTTGTAAAGTAGTCAACAGCAACAATGATTTCATTGCACATTGGTGTAATGGGCCCAATAAAATCAACAGTCAACAGCAGTTGCTTTCCCATTGGACATTGGTGTAATGGGCCCCATAAAATCAATTCCCCATATGTTGAAGGGCTCTACAGGTTGAATTCATTGTTGCAAACCCTCCATTCTAGTAGTCATTCCCCCATCACGTTGACAGTGCTCACAAGATTGGAAAAAATGATGTACATCCTAAAACAATGTAGGCCAATAATATCCTGCAAGTAGGATTTTAAGGGTTGTTCATATCTTGGCATAATGACCCCCACAAGAACCCTCATGAGCATCTTGGAGAACTTGCAGTTGATTTATATTAGGAATGCACCATCAAACCAAGCCATCAGGGCATACTTTATAAAGTTTCCCATTGATCTCCATAAAATACTTGGCTCAATGAAGGAACTATTGTTTCTTTTTAATGTCTAACTCTTGTGATGTTTGTTGTGTAAGGAGATAGGTGAGAATACAACTATACTAGTTTTTTTTTGTGGTTGATTGGTTAGTTACTACACCTGCAAAGAGGAGTTCATCAGGGAAATGATCAAAAATTGGATACTCATCCTCTTTGTTGTCCCATCGCAATTGAGATAAATGATCAACAACTATGTTCTTGGTGTCTTTTCAATCAATCATTGTAAGATCGAACTCTTGTAAGATTACGAGCCATCATATGATGTGAGGGCTCACCACTGGTTTATCATCAAGAACCTTATTGCACTATGATCCGTGTGCATTAATACCTTATGGCCCAAGACATAGTGCCTAAATTTTTTTTAGTGCAAACACTACAGCCATTAATTCTTTCTCTATTGTAGTGTAATTTAGTTGTTAGCAATACTCCTACTTGCACAGTGGATGTAATAAGGACATTTTTGGTCATCTAACTATGTAATTATGGCTCCTAAAGCATAGTTGGACACATTATTCATTATGTGGAATGGTCTAGACCAATCTAGAGCTTGTAGAATGGGTGTTTCTACGAGCTTCTATTTTAAAGTTTGGAAGGCTAGTTCGCATTCTTTGGTCCATTCGAAAGGTACGTCCTTTTTTGTTAGTTCAACCAATGGTTTTGCAACCATAGAAAAGTTCTCAATAAAGTGTCTGTAGTAGCCAGTGTGTCCAAGAAATGACCAAATATCTTTTACAGTGTCAGGTTGCCAAGTAATTCCTTGGATAACTTTGATCCTTTTAGGTCTACCTCTATCCCTATTTGTAAGATCTTATGCCCTAATACAATGCATTCTTGGACCATTAAATGGCTCTTTTTCTAGTTGAGCCTTAAATTAGTTTCTACACATCGCTTTAGTACTTGCTCTAACCGGTCCAAGGATTGATCAAAGTTTGCTCCATAAGTGGAGAAGTCGTCCATGAAGACTTCCACACCATTTTCTATCTGCTACTGGAATATGCTTAGAACTAATCATTGAAATGTTGTAGGGGCATTGCATAAGCCAAATGACATCTGTTTGTATGCAAATGTTCCCCAAGGACTGGTGAATGTAGTCTTGGATTGGTCTTCTAAGGCTATTTGTATTTGGTTGTACCCACTGTACCCATCTAGAAAACTATAGTAGCAATGCCCTACAATGGTGTCTAAGACTTCATCTACGAATGGCAATGAAAAATGGTTTTTGAATGTTGCCATATTCAGTAGCCTAAATTCTATGCACACTCTCCATTTACCTCCCTTTTTAGGCACAATAACTAAGGGACTAACCCATTCACTATCAGCAATGGGGTATATGAACACAACTTTTAGAAGCTGTTCGATTTCTTCCTTAACCGCTTGCTTAAGCTTTGGGTTCAATCGCCTCTGCGATTGTTGTCAAGGCTTCATGGAGGGGTCGGTGTAAATTTTTTGCTACCATATCCTAGGATCTATTTCGGTTAATTTGGGATATGACCAAGTGAAGGCTTTTGACCATTTGTTTATTACCTTCAGCAGTCTCTCTTTTTATTGCAAAGCAAGCTTAGCGTTAATAATTACTAATTTTCCATTCTTGAGAAACATGTATTCCATACCAGTGGGCAATGGTTTTAACTCAAGGGGCTCTTGCTTAAACTTATCAAGGATTTCCAACTTCCCCCAGTTGATATTTTCAATGTTAGGACTTGGAAGTTAGCGATGGACGTGCTCTAATGTGTCTATGCTATCGATGTAAGCACAAGTTAAGCCCTCAGTTGGTTCCATGCATATAGTTGAACTGCTCTCTTGATCAGCTATCAGTCACTTGATGCTTTCTTGTCGTGTGGCTACTATATATAGGCATCTTTGTATATTAGTCACTTGTGCACACTGATTGCATGCTGGCAATGTTAAACATTGCATGAACCATGACTTCTGCATGCAATTACACCTTGTGTCACTATATGTGATGCATGGGACTTTCTTCTTCTTGATCTTCCCAAATGTATTTTCCTTTGATATTCCTAGGGAAAGATCATGGATTCCTAGGCATGCGTCAACTGTGCTTAGCTATGCTCTTTCCATTATGATTGTGAAGTCCCCCTTACTGTTGTTCACTTGAATCACTAGTAAGTCAGCTGGATATGACCATCCACAAATAGTGATGACAATGTCCTCCACTATCCCATTAGGGATAGTGATGGATTGGTTGGCCAACTCTAATGAATGTTACTCTTTTTTAGTGGAGGTAGGTTCTAGGCTTTGTACATTTCTTGAGAGATTAGGTTGACACCAGAACCTGAATCCAAAAGAGCCTTGCATGGTTCATTCCTAGCGATTTGTAAACATATAAGAGGACTTCCAAGATTAAAAAATTTCCTAGGAAGATGGTTGGCCTTAATCCAATCAGTGCCAGCATGAGTTAACATGATCATATGTATTGGGTGCGGTGTTTGGCCTAAAGGGAGCTTTGAAGTTTTGATTGGTAATGAGGTGTCTAAAAGATTAGGTGCTTGTGGTTGCAAGGGCTTAGTTAGACTGTTGGTTCTAAAGAAAGGTCTTTTCTTTATGTGGATGTCAAAACCATTAGGAGATTGAGAGTTAACAACCCTCATAGCGTTACATTGCTATGGTTGGGCAGGGAGTTCACCCTGCATAGCTAGAAAAAGTGGTAATGGAGATATGGGTGGAAGAGGTGCAGCCATATGGAAAGGATAGTATGTCTATGGAACATAACCCCTAGGAGAAGGAGTCCTGTAGTACTCATAGGCCTGGTAGTGAAATTGAAAAGTGATGTGACTAGTAGATTCATGTGGAGAGACTGGCTACTACACGTAATATCCATATGGGTCAGGTTGCCAATCAGGATACTATTGCCATGGTGGTAGCATTCCCCATGATTGTAGGTATTTCCACTATTAATACTACTCGATTGGTTGTGGTGGAGTTCCATTTGGATAGTATGTTGAGGGTTGGTGAAACTGCCTTGGGTTACCTTGAGGATAAGGTAACCTTTGAGGTGTTTGCCTTTTGTTTAATCATGGGTTGAGTGCATACACCCCAAAATCTTGCAGATGTGAGATTACAAGGCAACATCCCTTAGGATGGTCATATTGGCATATCTCACATCCACTATTATTGTCTGTATCTGAATCCACAACCTCTTCGATGATGGAAACTTTGTCCTTACCCTTGTTACGTGCATATTCTGCTTCTCTTTTTTTTTCTTTTCCCATTCACTACCCTGCTCTCTAGACTCCTCTTCTACTTTGAGAATGGTTTAAAATTTATCATCTAGGGAGTCCTACATCTGGTCCACCTTTGTTGATACTTTCAATGCAAGTATTTGAATGGACAAAGTTTTTCTATTCACTATCTCTTCAAGTGATGACTCTTCTTCATCCTCACAAAATCTTACTCCCTTCTTTTGGAGGGAGGGATCTATGTTATATTCCTTCACACTCTCTCTTTTTTGTAACTCACCTTCCACTTTAGCAACTTGCTCCAATAATCTTTGTACTTGATGGATCCTAAGCTTGGATAGTCTTCCTTGGGCATAAGTTTGAAGGGTTCTTTGCATTTCATGCCTAAGCCCATCTACGAGATGGCATAGTTGATCCCTTTGCGAATAACCATGGCCAGGACAATCATGTAACAATGCATAATATTGGCCCATGACAGCATCCAAGGGTTCATGTTCTCCTTGTTTCCAGCCTTGGATTTGCTTTTACAGGTTGAACACTTGGGAGTACATTTGGTACTTATCATTGAACAATTCTAACATGGTACTCCACCTACAAATGGATTCTGATTCTAAAGACCGATACCAGCCTTTTGCTTCTTTGATTAGCATCCATGGAAATAACTTTAATTTTTTCCATTCATTTTCTATGTTTTGTAAGGCACATGCATCATGAAATGCTTCTAGATTATTTTGAGGATCAGCGTTGTATCCCCCTTCAAATCATGGGATATTGTTCATGTCTAATCTCTCGATCCTATTATCCTTTTGGTGCCTTGTTGGGATCCTAACAACCTCAGTTATGTCTAACATACTTCAAGTAGTGAGTACGGGTTAATAATGATCATCTCATTTGTGGTGTCTATGATGCCAATGTTGTTCCCTACTCTCTGTTATTTCACAGTGTGTTTCTCTAGAGTGCCCTTGTCCCCTTTCTCGACTATTTTGTCTATGAATCCTGTTTCACTTACCCTTATCCTCATGGTCTTTTTCTTTGTGACTACGTCCAGATCTTAAAGGAGAGGGTGAAGGAGATGATGAAGGTGAAGAAGAAGGGGGGCCATTACCATGTCAGCGCCTACTTCCTTCTCTTTGGTGGTCGTGGCCTTGATTACGGTTAAGATCAAAATGTCCATCTTTGTCATGTGTTCGTGTTTCTTTTTTAGACCCTTTATGTCTATTGGTACCAGAATCTGGGTTATGGATAGTTAAGTAAAGATTTTGATACACAACCCCTTAACCAAAGTCAATAGGAGGAACATCATTATATGGGTGACTACCTAAGGTAGGTTCACCACACTCATTTTCTCTTAGGACATGTGGGACATCCTACAACAACTTTTCCTTCATGGATTCATGACATCCCTCTTTTTGTAAATCCCTTTGACGTTGTGACTTCATGGGTCGATACTCTCTCGAGTCATGATCATGCACAATGTACTCTACTTGTAAGTTCTACATACCAATTTGTGTGAGATCACAAAGAAGCATGCTTGGGACGGAGTGATCAGGAGGTAACACTATGTTACCTTCTAAATCTCACCAACATAGTTATTCATCTTGGTGGAGGATAAAGGTAAATTTTAGCACATATTCATCTAGATGAACATATACCACATGAAATTATTGAGGGACTGGCAGATTATCATGTGTACTACGCCTCTGATTATTACTTGTATCAGACCTAGGTGGTGAAGTACTTTCGTACAAAGAAGGAGACATGATTTTCTATTTAGTGTGCAATGTATTATATAGTATTATATATATATATTTTCTTGTAAACAACCCTAAGGGTTCATTCCAATGATGAGAAATATTTTCTAAGTTCTAATTGGTGCACAAACAACGAATTCCCTGGCAATAGTGCCAATGATGAGTAGCAAGGTATCACTACGTTCAACCATACGAATACAAGCATCCATGCATGATCCAGTTGAACTCCAAGGACTAAGTGCTTATGCACCTTTGTGGAACAAGGATGGGTTAATCAATCATTATCTTCCTAAGCTTACTTGTATGGCATGATTGTATGGNATTAATTAATCTATTTTGAATGCTGCAAAGTTTATCACAAAATTCATCTTTATTGTCATGCACAAGGTGTGCTCAGGTACACAATGCTCAAAGAAAGATCCATTCACTTTATGACTCCTACTATGGAGTGCTCAGAAATAATTCTATCTCTGGAAAGGAAAAAAGGTAAGAGTTTAGGTAAGGGACTAACACTAACTATGCAAACCAAGCGCACCTGCCTAGGTAATGAGGCAAGCTACAATATCACATATGTGATATCATGTGGAAGGTTTCGATATCGAGGATGTGATATCACGCATGCGATATCATAACTCATCAATCTTATTCTATGCCAAAACATAATGGCATTTATCTGAGAGAGCTAGATAAGATCCCCATTCTTTATTTACCATTCTTATGTTTACTATTGGAAAGTCACCTGCATTTATACTTTCAAATGCTTCTTAATAGTCTTATTATATAATTTCTCCTTGATGGGAATCTTCTCTCATAATGCTTTAAAGAATTCAATGGTTGACTCTAGGTGTACAACCTTATTTACAAAGCTACAATGTTATAATATCATGTGCACTATGGATGATGACAAGTATTCTGACATTATCTTACCCTATGTCTTAGACTACACATAAGTAGGCTACTTTATTTTTCAAATCTCCATGTTTGTCTACTTAAGCTTGGAGAAGTCTAAAAGAAACAATTGTAAAACCACCTACTTATCATTACCATTCATCGCTATGGTGAGATCCATAATACTAGAATTATTAAATACCTTAATACAAGTAGGAAGAAGTTACCCATAAGAGAAGTGAGTAGACATCATCTAGTATGATAATACCTATATCTTCATCTTTATCTTCAAAAATGGCAACTTCCTTTTACTATGGCACAAAGAAAACTCAACAGATGTCATGAAATTACTTTTTTTTTCTATCCTAAGCAATAACAAGATTGATGATGATATCTACCAACCAAGAGTATGACATTTTAGAATGCAAGATTAAAATTCTTGTAGCAGAAGTGGTGTAGGTTCTTTCCTTCTCATTCTCATTGATAAAATACTCCACCAACTAATGTCTAGAAAAAATTGCCTCTTTTAAGATATAATTTATCTTCCTCATCTAAAAACAAAATCACAAGAACCATTTTCTTAAGTCTAAAAAACTATCTTTTTAAATTGATATATAAACCAACCATTATTATACATCCTCATAAAATTATCTACCACCACATCATTCCTTAGCATCATAACCTTTATGAAAGGTATCAATCTAGACCTCTATAGTTTTGCATCATATCCTTCCTTAACTAACTCTATGGCTAAGCTTAGATCATAATAATGATACTAAACATTAACCTTGGGGGCCACATATATAATGTACTCCTTTTTATTTAACACCAAGCTAAAAATTCTTAGTTTTTTTAATCATCACATCATAATAAGAAGCCATTGCTGAATGCAGTTTGATCTTCTACAAAACTACCTTAGAACTACATGGTTCACTATGAGGATTATCATAGTGGATATGTAGTTGCAATAATAGCAATGATAAAGGTATCGGTATTTCACTCTCTATACATTCTGATGATATTTCCAACAAGATGCACTAGTTGCACTTCCTCTTTAATGAACCCTGTGCATATCTACAACCTCTAGTAACAAGCCATTTAAACAAATAGTTGGTTTAAAAATATAGAGAAACTATGGTTTTTTTTATAAAATTAAAAATTTGGCGTGTAGAAAATGTTATGCACATTTGTTTCAATTCATTGTACATAGTTCTTCTTCCTTTAAACTGATTAAAATCTAAAACATAAACTAATTCAACCAGCAAAAAAGTAACAAACCATTCTACTATTTACGATTTTGACAAAAAACTATGAGATTTTTGTTATGAATTAGAAAATGTTACTTATAAGCTAAAGATGAAAGTGAGATATAAGGTAAAACACAAGTTGTTGACTAGAAATATTTCTATTTCTCTATGCTCTCTTTCTATGATTTTCAAAATTTGTTTGCAATGTGAAAAATAAAATGCAATGGAGGATTTTTATACTTATTGTCATATTTAATATACCTAACTACTAGTACATTGTGAGCACTTCAAGGTGGAAATTTAAAAGTCATCAAAACCTAAAGCTCCAATACCATGTTGAAGTTTTGTGATGTTAATCACTAGGTTTGATATATAATAGAAATGATTTGATGACTATTGATATTAAAATAAACATGCATCATGTCATATAAAAAAGTCACAATGTTATATATGTCAATCCTAAAAACATAAATAAAAAAGGAATAAAGAAAAATAAAATAACTAAATGTCTTTGTTATATTATAAATACTAAATCATATATTGTTGTTTCTATACTATAGATCCTCAAAAAACCAAGTTTATCACTTATATAGTTATAATGAAATAGTCACATCTCAGTAACAAGCAAACATAATGAATAGTTATTACTAGTTAAGAGAGATGATTATATATAATTAACTTAAATATAATACAAACCACCATATTCAGTATTATACATCATTCTGATGTATACATAAGATCACAAGGTGACTAAATATAAACACCAACTAGCATGTTAAACCTACTAGAACATACCAAAGCTTCAACATTTATCATGTTGGTTATTACAAGAATTTCAGATTTATTATTCTCATTATTAGTATTATTAATTATTTTGATATATTATAGAATTTCAGTTTATGATTATTCATCTCTTTTAGTTAGTTTTTAATATTCACTATACATAATTTATATAAGTTAATTATTACATTTCTTTTCATTTATTATTCTAGTTTCTTCTTGTCCTTCGATCATGAATTCATTGTAAGTTCTATTTTTATTTCCTTCTTGTTGCATACTCTCATTAAATGTTTCATTTCTTTGCTATGGCCAATCATTCATTAGAGCTTCTTTACACAATGTAATGTACTTTAACTTAATGCTATGAAGGAGAGTGTTACATCTACATTCCTATGACATCCCAAATGTGAAAATTTTTTATGGGGGCATGTCCCTATGTAACACTAGGATTTTGAAAACCACATCTAGCCCAAGTTACCTAAATGAACTAAAATAAAATTTTCTTTTTAGCTGGCATGACTACTACAAAGATTATATATTTTCAAAGACATCTTTGGCAAAGATACATTTCACTAAGAATTCTTGTACATATTGATGAATCATTTTGGTTAAAGCATGAGATTGTAGCTACATACATATTTCTTTACTTTTGTCGATGTCCTCAAACAACTTGTCCTTATGGCATGATATGCATCCTAAAACTTGTTCAACATAAAGTAATAGAGACATCTTCTACTCCAAAGATGGTTTTGTAACTTGATTTGTGAAATCACAAAATGAAACTAAGTCCCAAAGTCTTTCATCCTAAGGACAAAAACTAATTTAAAATATACAAAAATGACTTCAAAAAATAAAAATAAAAAATGATCATTTTTCAATTTTTTAAAAAAATATCAAAACTAAAATTCTTAATACTATCATTTCTAATATTTTTCAAGCAACTTCATGCAATTCATTCTACTAATACATCAAAAAGCAAGTTGAACCCTTATTGCTAGGCATCATTTCCTAACAATCTACAATCATAAAATAAATAAAATTATTACTGGCTATCATGGTTGAGTGACATCTAGAAATAGTTACACTCTCAAAGAGAATGTTTAATATAGGATCCATTCTTTTGTACACTAAGACCACCATTTTTATATTCTTTCACTACTCCATGTTTGATAAATATAGTTATAAATTTAGTTAATTTGTTCCAAGTGTTACCAAAAACACTTAATAACTTTCTTAATGATGTTTCGATAATCCAATAAATCTAGTTTTAAAATATAATGCAAAATTTATTATTAACATTTCTACTATCTAATAAATCTCTAAGGTCTAGAGAGTTAATAAAACTTTGGTTTTCATTTTTTCATATTTTCTATTTAAAATGTTATCTCAATTATATATTTCAATTTATATACCATAGCATCTTCCTTGTTTCAAATGTAGTGTTATGAAAATTATCAAATGTCATTTACTTACATTCAAGGCATTCTTATAACCTAATCCAACCATATGCATCACCAATGTACTAGCATAAAATTATTGTAAAATTTTTAAATGGAAATGTGAAAGATGTGGATATTCAAAATTCATGTCATATAATATTTATTTTATCTATTACAATGGTAAAACTAGATATAAAATCGTAAAGAGATTACATATTCACTCATTCACTAAGCCTCTCAAGATCATGCTTAGCGAGATGAATATTGTGGCTTTAGGTGATGATAGTTCTTATTACAACATTGAAAAAATAGTAACATGGGTAAATTATGCAAGGTTAATCAAGCATTATGAAGTAGTGATAGTAATGTGGAGGATCTACTAAATTATGTAGAATTTAACACAATGACTTATCTATATAAGTGTGCAAATTCTAAATACATGTGAACATACTTGGATAGGCATGAATGTAGGATGGCTCGGTGTACATGTGATGTTTTGAAAACACATACAACATTTCATATTAGTAAGTAATTAACATTGACTTAGTATGCTACATCATAACCATCATTACATTGATGATGGTTCTATACAAATTTTTGAGACTATTGTCTATCCTACTATATTGTGTAAATGTGTTGTATAGAGATCTAGACTCAGTACTAATCTTTAAGAAAATTTTAAAATATTATAAAAATCTCTTCTTCTTAATGAGTTAAAGGTGAAGATGCAAACACTTAACTTAATTTTGTTGTTTGAATGTGTTTTATTATCCCTAGAAGTAGAAGTCTTGAGCCAATTTATTATATTCACGAATAGCTTAAATAGCTTAAAATAAGATAAATTTTTTTAAAAAACATTTTAGTAATTCATAAGACTATAATTGGTATTTTCAGGGAATGTAATGATTAAGTAAATGGAATATTCTTTAGAAGGAACTACAAGCAAAGTCTTAGTCACTAATTTTAAGCAACAAGTTTTATTACAATTATGGTCTAATGTAGAAAATAAAAAGCAATTTCATTTACATTACATTAGATCTAATAAACTAGATGTAGAAGCTCACTATCTTTGATTTCTTATTTTAATCAAGTATCAAAGTACTATTAGCAAGCTTCATTTAAGTTTTCTTTATCTTAGAATTAAAAGTGAGAGATAGATTCAACTCCCTCTAGAAGAGTACACTAGTAGTTTGTAAAGGTTGGTAGCCACTAAGGATGACTTACATTTGCTTTTTTTCTTTGCTACTATACATCTTCTAGCTAATGACATCATACAACTTTTAAAAACTTAATTTTAGTAATCTTAAATTAACAAAATTAGTTAGTTAACAGCATAAACCATCAAATGCTATGTTATTGTATAGTTTTTTACGTTGTCTTACATTACACCATCCTTTTGTATGCATATTCTCCATGCTATAGATTATCCTTAATGGATTTTACAATAACATCATTTTTATCACTTTATCTCCACTTTCAAGATGGTAATTTGTTTACAAAGATTTTCATGATCATGATAATCTCCACTATCGTGTATTTTTATTTTATTAGAAATTTTTTAAGTATTAGGATAATTTGATGATTGAATTTTTATTATAGATAAAGAGAATTTTAGAAAGCCAAATATCATTAAGATCCAAAGATCTAAAGTGGACCAACAATAAAAGAATTTCTCACATCCTCTAAGAAAGGAGAAGTACTTGTTAGATCATCTATGCTAGATCTTTAACACCTATCCTAAATTCTAGAAATAGCTTCTATAATTTTAAGCCTTTCATATACAATTTCATAAAATATAATATATTAATTGTGTGAGCATAAGATATTATATTTCTTTATCATTTCTTTCTCAACATATTATCCATCCCAACTCAACTATTGCTTTAAAAGAAATCTATCTCTCTCTTAGGTAAGGAGTGTAGGTGTTGTAACATTTTCTAGTACTCTTCCTTATCTTAACCTTAAATCCATCATTAAACTTTTACATAAAGTAGCAAACATAAGTGGTTACATAGGAAATAATTAAGTGTTCTAACTTCAATTATATCCCTACTTTCTACATTTTAAAAAATAATTTCAATATTAAACATAATGTTGAATGACTTTCACACTACTGTATGTGAATACCTATGCTAATTTGAACCAAAAATATTTTAAAGTTTTTCAAGGATATCAACTTGTATTATTTACTATAAATAAAAATAAATACATTGAAAACACAAAACAAGGAATCCCAGAGATAAAAATACTTCAAGAAAATTGTAAAACAAAGCATGAAGCCTAGAGATAAAATTGATATCATGATGACTATGATCAAACTATAGTACAATTCACTTCTAGAGGAAAATCATTAGGAACAATATATGCTAGGAATAGTTCCAAAAATGTGCTAGACATGAATTATGAGAGAAAGGAAAGAAATCTCTCATGAAATAAAATTAATAGAAAAACATGCAAAAGCATGCAAAAAGACTATTCAAGATAGAATATTCCTAGAAGAAAAAATATTAGAGATGAGTTTTCATCAAAAGACTATTACTTAGGTATTAAGGGGTCTGTGGTTTTCTATTATATCTTTGGAAAAATATAAAAAATTGTCTTAGTTTCAATACCTCATGAGGCAAGGTTCACCATGGATTCATCATAATTATTAGTAATTATATATATATATAACATTAAGTAAATATCTTTCCAATTACATTAAGCTTTAGATGAAACTAAGAGATTACCTCCTATTTGGATTTAATGAAATCGATCTTAGAAACCAATTCTACATAAATTAAAATTTTATTTTCCAAATCAGGAACAAATTACAGATTTTTAGCTACAGTGCAAAAATCTAACTTTTTATCTAAACATGAGAATTATGTTCTATTTTCACCTATAATCTAGTTTTATCATCCTAGTTAATTACCAATACTTTTGATTATTTGATTTGAAGTGCTTAACTGATTTATAAAAACATACAAAATATATACTAAGGCATTTTAGTGATAGTTAAGATTACAATTTCAACTATGTTTAAGTACTAATAATAGTTTTGCATGATGTGTTTATACTAATATCTCTTTTAGCATCTTTATTTGAGTACTCATATTTAGCTCATAAATAATGATTTGGCTCATAAACATAGCATTCGGGAAATAGATAGATGATTTTATTTTCAAAATTTGTAGCTAATGGTAAAAGTCATAGTAGTCAAAGTCATTGATAATAAGGTGCCACTAATTCCATAGATTCAAACCATGAGTAATTAGTTTTAACAAGCTATTACCATAGTAGTACATCTAACTATGGTGGTTGTCATCATTCTATTAATATATTTTAAAATGCACAAAATCCATATCCATCATGTATGAAGATGTCGGGGACATTCAGGAAGCTATGTATTTTTGTAAATTTTAATCCTTATATAATCAAGATGCCAAATACCATGTCAGTGTATTTTTTGATATGTTTTGAAATGTAATTTTATACTACAACCAAGATGCCAAACACCATGTTGGTATATTTTTGGATGTATTTTGTGATGCAATTTTTTAATATATAGCAATCATGATTACAAAGCTACGCTATTGAATAGATTTAGTATTTTTTCAAAATCATGGCCTTTGTCCTAGTGAAGGTTCAAAATATTAAATAGTAAGCTTTTGATTTTAGCCATTTTATTTGCCAAGCTATGAATACTATTTCTTTTTCTAAAATGGTATTCACCATGAAATTTGAGGGACTTTTAAAAGCTATTTTTTGGTGGGGATTTTCCAATAATTCTATAATAATATAAGAGTGCTAGGTTCTTATTTTATTTTAGTTTATTTTCTACTTCCTATAAGAAGAAATGATAGAATTAGTTTAACATGAAGAAAGTTGTCATAGTTTCCAGCATGGAAATTTAGGATCTTGTAGATTGATTGCAAGTACAAAATGGTTATGGTCTTATTTGATTAGTAAAGAAGGAATTTCATCTTAATTGAGACTTTCATCTCATGCTTGATGATTCCTACTTCGTAGAATCTTAAAAGTGTACACTTAAGTGTTAAAGAAGGTGATTGCATGCATCCTTCTTTATCTATTGTATCTATAGCTCATATTTGTATGTTATCTATTCTTTTATTTTTAGCTATACACATTGGTCTCACACTTCACATTTGGTTGTTTCTCTTGCTATTTTTATAGTTCAATTTTATCTTGCCTAGGAGGTAAATCATCATCGCCTTGGTCTTTTTCTTAAACAATTGCTACTAATTCTAAAGCATGGGTTGAGTAATTTACCTCGACTCCTCATAATTTATGAGATTCATAACATACCACCCCAATTCCTATTCCATAGGCATCTATGGATACTTCAAACAGTATATCTTCATCTAAAATTCTCAAAATAGGTGCTATTGTAAGTATCATCTTTAATCTAAGAAAAGAGTCCTTGCATTAAATTTAAACTCATGTTTCTCCTACAAAAGGTTAGTTAATGGGGTTACCAAGGTAGAATAATCTTTAGTGAAACATCGATAAAAATTGGCTAACATTAGAAACTTCAAACAACTATAACTTTTAATTTAGGCCAATCTCATATTACACTAATTTTTGCTGGATCCACTTGCAATCCTTTCTTGGAAACTATATGTCCTCAGTATGAGACTTCTTCCTTAAAGAGTTCACAGTTACTCAATTTAGCTTTTAATTAATGTTCTTTAATAAATCATCAATTCTAGGTAAAGGATAAGTATTTTTAATTGTCACTTTGTTCAATGCTCTATAATCAATCCATAATCTTAGAGTACCATCTTTCTTTTTGACAAATAGAATTAGTGCACCCCAAGGTGATATGATAGGTCTAATTTTCTCTTCTTCCAATAATTGGTCTAACTATACTTTTAATTCTCTTAATTCTTAAGTACGAAATCTATAAGGAGCTTTTGAGACAAGTTGTGTACCAGCAAAAATATCAATGGCATGTTCAACAGTTCTTTTTGGAGGTAATTCTCTAGTTTCACCAAATACTAAATCTTTATATTCTTTAAGTTCATTTATGATGTCAACACTCCAAAGTTTCTGAGGTTGAATAACTTTAACAACTAATATTGTAGCACCTTTTTTGACTAATCTTTTAGCTTGCTTAATAGTTTTCGTATGAATTTTCTTTGCTCTTCCTACCTCCCTTAGAACCCTAACTCTATCAGTGGTTGGGACTTTTAAAATATGAGTTCCAAAGTGGGCAGTAACATCAAAGTTTTGCAGGAAAGACATTCCTAAAATTGCATCAACATCACCTAGTTCAAATTCAAAAAATTCATCAATGAAGGGCATATTTTGCAAAGTAAAGTTAATTTTTTCATACCTGGTATGTTTGCTCACAATTGTTGCATCTACCAATTCTATCTTAATAATTTTCTTGGGAGGGAGACTTAATTTCAATAAATTAATTAACTTTGGAGAAATAAAGTTATCATTGGCACCACTATCAATCAAAAATTTAATTTATTTACCTTCAATTGAATCTTCAAAAATCAATAAAGCAAATTGAAATTTTTGCAAACTTAATTTAGTTGATGTAGATATTTTCTTGATGGCTGCTGTAGCGACTAGAATTTTTCCTTTGCTCATGTTTCGATTTGGTTTCTAATTTCTAATTTGGTTGGCCCTTTGTATTTTTGCTTCAAATTTTGGGCAATCTCATTTAAGATGATCCTCACCACAAAAGAAACATCCTTAGCAATTTGACATTTTGGGCAATCTCATTTAATTCCTCATAATCCTTAGCAATTCTATATGCTTCATCAACATTTTGGGGATTATGGGCTAGTGTTTATGGACGTAATTAAGCATGCAATCTTCCAATGAATTGTGAAGCTAATTCTCCCTCATCCTAGTGACTTACATACTGAGAAAGATCACAAAATTCTTTGTAATAATCATCTACAAATCGTTTTCCCAAACTTAAGGAATCAAATCTTATTTTACACTCTTGAGAAAAGAATTGGGAACAAAGTTTTATTCAAAATCTCAACAAAAAATATGCCAATTTGTAATCAAACCTTGAGATCTTAGCCCATTCCACCATGTTGCTGCAAGTCCTCTTAAATACAAGGAGATAACTTCTAGACATTCATGGCTTGACAAATTCAACATATCAAAGTAGTTTTTCATTGTATCAAGCCAATCCTTTTCCTTAGCACTAGATCTGGGGGCTTCATCATAATGATCTAATTTTACCTTCTTAGCATGCACTTGTGTCAATGATTCTCTAGATGGATTAAGCCAGTTCCCATATCCTTCACTCTCAATTTCAGTTCTACAGTCTACAAGGTGGATTTTAGTATCTTGTCCATCAAGTGGAGGTTGTGTTTGTTGTGGATTCCTAATGGAAGGTTAATCTTGTTGTTGTACTCTAGGTAGACCATGGGTAGGGTTGGAAGGTTGAATAAGATGGTTGGTTAATTGCTTGATGGAGTCAACAAAGGAATCCATATTTCCTTGTACTTTAGACCATTTATCCTCTAAATTTTGGGATAATTTCTTAATTTCTTCAAAAATATTTTGCATCTCTATCCCAAACCCTTGGTTTAAGTGTCGAAGTTCTTCTTAAACACCCCTAATCTCATTAATGTTTTTTCAAGGGCAATTATTTGATCATTAGCTTGGGCTTCCATCTTTCTCTAATTTATTCTTCAGGTGGTAAATTAAAGAAATTAGGTATGTTTGAGAATCCTTAGCCTCTATGGCCTTTTTATGGGATTCAAAATCATTTAGTCAATTGTGCAACAAGTTGAAACTGTTATGGATTTCTTACCAAATCCTAATTATTTTGGGACCTAAATAAAGGAATTAAAAGTTAATTTTTTGTAATCCAAAAGCTAAATTTTATCATTCCGTTGAGTCTGGAAGGTTCAAATCTATTGGAATCGATTTTTTTTTTGGTTGAAAACAGACTTCGGATTGAAAATTTATAGTTGTTTTAAGTTTTCTTATTTTTCACATTTTTCGAAACTTCTGGAGAGGTCACCCATCCCAGTTCTACTCTAGTACATGCACGCTTAATGACAAAATTTTTATTTGTGTTACTACCATAATGCAAATTTATATTTTATAAATAATTGAGCACATATTTATTCTTAAATTAACATTAACAACGCAAAAAAAAATTAAATTTCTATTAGTTAACAAAAATTTCAAAATTTCCATTAATAGTTGAAAAATTTTAATTTTTCTATCAATTGACAAACAACGGATTTAGGGCCCATGCGGTGGCTAGAAGGCAGTGATTGGAAGCATAAGAGAGGTAGTCATAAGTAGCATGAGAGGTAGTGATAGGTGGCATGGGAGGCGGTGATAGACAACACAGGAGGCAGTGATGGGTGGCGCGGGAGGTAGCGATGGGCGGTGTAGGTAGGCGTGCAACGGTGGTAGCAAAAAAAGTGGTGGAAAAAATGATGGGAGAAACAAATGTTTGTTTGCTCTAGCCATCGGGGCTAGATTTATTTTGTGACCCCCTCCCATGGCTGGCCACAACTGACCGCAACCTTGTCGTGGTTAGCCGCAATTAGTCGTAGGCCTGGCCACAAGCCAAANAACTATATGTAAACCGAGAATGATCATATCTTCCAAACCGTAAGTCGGATTTTGATGAAATTGGTATTGTTGAAATCATTTTGGAAAGTACTTTGCATTAAAATATAGATACCTTCACTTTAGTGAACCTAAAAATCATAAAATCCAAAAAAGTGAACGTTAGCTTTTTAAACAAAAAGTAAACATTAGCTTTTTCTTGTAAAAAAATGTATACATTAACTTTTATTAAATATTTTCTTATCTTAAGTTGTACTTTCTGTTTTCTTTTACTAAGATTTCTATGATTACATTATAAATATAAGAAGTAAGTTGATTTACTCATCACAACTAGTAAAAGATTATCTACAAAGACGTTTGAAAATTTACTATTATAAAGAATTCATGGCTTCTAAACGTCAAACTTCACCTCAAGCCCCTTTAGGTAGCCACTCTTTATTGCCTAATAATTTTTTTTACACTAAAATAATGTTCTTACTGCTTCCTATCGGGTTCATAGCTTGCTTGAAAAAGATGGTTTTCAGTTTCTCACTACTTCTAAATTGTTGATTTACTGGTTTTCCCAATTTTTAAACTTTCCTTTTACAAGGGTATTCTTGCATAGTGGTTTGAGCAGTATAATAATAAAAAAAGTACTATTTTTCAATTAGTTTTTGGAGCAATAACAATACTTCCTCTTAATATCAAAGTAGTCTTAGATTTTAAATCAAGAGAGGATCCGTTGATCCCTACAACTCATTCTTAACAATTTAAATCTTTCCATAAGATGGAATTATCCAATTATGTTGTTGATTCCGTCATTCACAAAAATAAATTTGTTTGTAAAGATTTCATTAATGATGCTTATTTTAACTTATTTTTATTCATTAGTATCAAGGTTCTATGGTATAGACAACAATCCAATGTTAGTTCTTACTCTATTTTCATACTTCATAGCACCATAACTAGTAGGGTTTATGATTGGTCGATGTCATGTTTCTCTACTTTTTATACTACTATAATCAAAATTTCTATTGCCCACCAACATCCTTTAAAATCTTATACTCTATGTTGTATACCTTTGATCATGTGTACGATCTTAAGTTATGATCATCCCAAAAAATGTTTTACTCATTACGATCCTCGATTATGGGTGCCCAAAAAGGTCAATTGACTTTACAACAAGCTCAGAGTCAAGAAGAAATTAGTGAGGTACTTTCATGTTTTCATTATTATTTCCTTGTTTATTAATTATTTTTTTATTTTATTTATTTGATAGTGCAATCTAGGATACAGAATGAACTAATGCATAGTGCTAAATCTGCACAGGTTGAAGAAATTCAAGGTACTTCAACCTTTGGTATGGTTCAATTGCAAGAATAGGTCACATTTTCTACTTCCAAGGTATATATTTAAATATAATTTACTAAGTTAAATGTCTCATCTATATTTTTATATTTTATTTTAATTTTTTTTCTTTTAATAAATTTCTTTTGTAAAGGCAATGTACTAGGCAAAGTTTTGGTAGTCCAGTAGTCATAAGACAATCAACCCAACAACAAGCTTAATAATAATCCCAACCAACTCCTCAACAAGGTTCAAGACATGATAAGAGAAAGCAACTAGAGATAGGTTTTAATTATTTAAAGGTTTGAATACTTTCTTTTTTTCCTTGTATAATGTTAATAATAATTTTCTTTTTTTATTTTTTTAAAATTTTTGTATGTTGCAGAGGCTTATGAAAAAACAATCTTTTATCCAAGAGATGGATAGAGGTGATGCAACTACTACTTTTGCATAGACTCCTATTCCACCACCACCTATATCACCACTCATACCTTCTTTTCTTTCAATACCTAGAAGAGGTTCCTTTCCATAGGCAACACCAACAACAATTTCTAAATCTATTCCAGTAGTTTCTTCTTTCTCTATCTTTGGTTCTTCTTATTCTATGGGAAAAATAGTGGTAGCTATTGAAGAAGAACTTGTGCTTCTTCAATGTATTAATCAACAAATCTTTGACAATAAACCTTGTTCTGTTCATGAGGATCTCTATCATCTACGAGAGTTACAATTATGCAATTTAAAGGCAGATTATGATTTAGTATAGGCTAGTCTTTCATCATCTTGGCATCCAATTCCTAAGGATGCTCTAGATGCTGTAAAAAATCTGAAGCAACTCTTAGGAGAGTTGAAAAGTATAACATGTTATGCTCAACATCTGGATACTCATGCACTTTTCCTTCAAATTGATAATAATCGATTTCAGGTAATATATATATATATATATATTATTATATTTTTATC
>MNCI01030009.1:381186-406157 GCA_015680685.1 Gnetum montanum | reverse complement strand
TAAAATAATATTTTTCTCCATGTTGTTATTTTTCTTAAATGTACTTGTGTTTTATGATAATAATAGAATAAGGTTTTTCTTTCATTTTAGTTCTTGAATTGTGGTTTGCTTTGATACCAACTGTGACATCCCATTCCCAGATGTTGTAAAAATATGAATGCCTAATTTATTATATTCATCATGGATAACATATTGGAAAGATTATAAATACTTTAATAATGAATTAATTAGCAAATAAATAATAAGAAAAATGGAAAATTGTATTAATGGAAAAGAGTATTGTAATGCCCTTTTGGGTTGTCTTCCTATGCCACTTAAGCCTTAGAGGTAATCCAACACTGCCACCATGGTTAGGCTATCTTTCCAAAGGGATGATCAATCCCTTTTTGTCCCACTTCACCTAAATCCCATTATTTGCCTCTCTAGGCTCCACAACTCCATGCCAGCACAACCTCTAACTCTAGCCTTAAATAGCATAGGTCAAACCCTTTTCCAAGGGATATATGAATAGTCATAACTCCTCATAACAAGGTACTCCTTCATTAGAAGGTTAATTACATTGTTTACAATTCTCTCCACCCTTAACAAGAGACAGGACATTACAATCTACCCCCCTTAAGCATCTAGCTTGTCCTCAAGCACTTCCTCAATATCCAGCACTTTAACGACTACTTCATTGTTATACTCCTTTGCTTCAGTTCCCTTATTTTCCTCATTATCATCTATACAAATGAAAGATAAAAATTTATAAACATAATTTATTACATCCATAAAAAATTCAACCTATCATTCAATATCTAGATGATCAAAAAGTTGAGGGTAAATATTTAAAATAAACTCTCTATTTTCCCAAGTCTATTGATCACAATTTGACCATTGAACAAGTACTTCACTGATAGTTTTATTTTGTAATTTCTTGGTTTGTTGGTCTTTAATAGCAATGGGTTTTACTTCAAAGCTAGTGTTGGATCATAATGACAAAGTATTCCAATCCAATACATATGGTACATCATTTTCATGAAATATTTTTAATAATCTCACATGAAAACTAGATGAATTTTTAAGGTTTTAGGAAGATTCAGTCAATATACTCCTTCACCAATTTTTTTAGAGATTTCAAAAGGTCTAGAAAATCTAGGTGCTAATTTAGTATATTTTCCCAATTTAAGAGAACTTCTGGTAGGTTTTACTCTAAATAATACTTGATCCCCTACTTAAGTCGATGTTGATCTACATATCCCTTTATATTTGTCTTGGGTAGCTTGAAAATTTTGTTTAACTCTTGTGAAAATGTTTTCCATTATTTTCATTTCTTCTTCCTTCCATTCCACTCTTAAGGTTGGATTTGCCCAGGTTAATGGTGTATGACAATTATGTCTATATACTACTTTAAATGGTGTTCGATGTACGGAACCTTGATAATTGTTATTGTAGGAAAATTATGCCAAAAGCAAATAATTCTCCCATGTTTTTGGTCTACTTCCAACGTAACTTTGTAGGATATTTTCTAATATTCTATTCACGCGTTCAGTTTGTCCATCAGTTTCAGGATGATAAGTTGTGCTAAATTTCAATTGTGTTTCAAGTTCTCTGAAGAAATTTTTCTAGAATTCAGATATGAATTTAGGATCTCTATCCAAAGTGATAGATTTTGGACAACAATGTAATCTAAATACTTCTCGTACAAATTTTTGCGCTATTTCTTCTACTATGTTTGTAGATTTCAAAGCTATAAAGTGTGCCATCTTTGATAGATGATCAACTACTACAAAAATTAAGTCATTTCTTTATTTGATTACTAGCAATCCCACAATGAAATCCATAGTGAAATCTTTCCATTTCCAAGTTGAAACTTCCAAGGGTTGTAATAATCCACTAGGTTTCCTTTGTTTAGCTTTTATTCTTTGACATGTTGGGTAATTTTTAATGTATGTGAACACATCATTCTTCATTCCAAGCCAAAAATAAGATTTCTAAATTATCATATAGATCTTAATATAACCTAGGTATCCTGCATATGGTACTTCATGTGCTTCACACAATAATTTTAGTCTCCAATTTCCTTTTGGTATGCATACTCTTTGTCCTCTCATCAATAAACCATCAGAAGTGAGTTGGTATTGAGGCTCATTGGAAATATTGGTTAAAATTTCGAACAACTGTAACATCTTTTAATTTAGGGCAATCCTGAATTGCACTAATTTTTGCTAGATCCACTTGCAATCCTTTTTTGGAAACTATATGTCCTAAGTATGAGACTTCTTCCTTAAAGAGTTCACATTTACTCAATTTAGCTTTTAATTGATGTTCTTTAAGAATTTCCATTGTAGTCTTCAAATGTTCAATAGGCGCTTCTCTTGATTTAGAATAAACAAGTATATCATCCATAAATACTATAACAAATTAATCAAGATATTCATGAAAAATATTATTCATTAATATCATAAATGTTTCAGGTGTATTAGTTAATTAAAACAGCATCACAACAAATTCGTATCATCCATATCTGGTTCTAAAAGTAGTTTTCTCAATATCTTTCTCCTTAATCCTTATTTAGTGATATCTTGATTTTAAATCAATCTTTAAGAAATAACATGCACTCGTAATTTGATCAAATAAATCATCAATTCTAAGTAAAGGATCAATATTTTTAATTGTCACTTTGTTCAATGCTCTATAATCAATGCATAATCTTAGAGTACCATCTTTCTTTTTGACGAATAGAATTGTTGCACCCCAAGGTGATACGCTAGGTCTAATTTTTCCTTCTTCCAATAATTGGTCTAATTGTACTTTTAATTCTCTTAATTTCGAAGTAGAAAATCTATAAGGAGCTTTTGAGACAGGTTGTGTACTAGGAAAAATATCAATGGTATGTTCAACAATTCTTTTTGGAGATAATTCTCTACTTTCACCAAATACTGAATCTTTATATTCTTTAAGTTCATTCAAGATCTTAACACTCGAAAGTATATGAGGTTGGATAACTTTAACAACCAATATTGTAACACCTTTTTTGACTAATTTTTTATCTTACTTAATAGTTTTCATATGAATTTTCTTTGTTGTTCCTACCCCCCTTAGAACCTTGACCCCATCAGTGGTTGGGACTTTTAAAATATGTGTACCAAAGTGGGCAATAACATCAAATTTTTGCAAGAAAGACATTCATAAAATTGCATCAATATTACCTAGTTCAAATTCAAAAAATCCATCAATGAAGGACATATTTTGCAAAGTAAAGTTTATTTTTCCATACCTGATATGTTTGCTCACAATAGTTCCATCTATCAATTTTATCTTAATAATTTTCTTGGAAGGGACACTTAATTTCAATAAATTAATTAACTTTGGAAAAATAAAGTTATCACTGGCATGACTATCAATCAAAAATTTAATTTTTTTATCTTCAATTGAACCTTATAAAATCAATAAAGCAAATTGAAATTTTCGTAAACCTGCTTTAGTTGATGTAGATATATTCTCGATGGTTGTTGTAGCGGCTGGAATTTTTCCTTTGCTCATGTTTGGGTTTGGTTTCTGATTTCTAATTTGGTTGGTCCTTTGTATTTTTTCTTGTAATTTTGGGCAATCTCATTTAAGATGATTCTCACCACAAAAGAAACATCCATATCTTAGTTGAGCTTTTTTTGTTGGTGTCTCTTCTACCATTACTTGTGGGAAAGGGCTTTGTCAAAAAATTGCTTGTCGAAGGGTCAATCGTATATAGCAATTCTATATGCTTCATTGATAGTTTGGGGATTATGGGCTGGTGTTTGTGGATGTAATTGAGCATGCAATCCTCCAATGAATTTTGAAGCTAATTCTCCCTCATGTCGATGTCTTACATACTAAGAAGGATCATAAAATTCTTTGTAGTAATCATCTATAGATCATTTTCCCAACCTTAAAGAATCAAATCCCATTTTACATTCTTTGAAAAAAGAATTGGGAACAAATTTCTGTTCAAAATCTCAACGAAAATTAAGCCAATTTATAATCAAACCTTAAGATCTCAACCTATTCCACCATGTTGCTGCAAGTCCTCTTAAATATAAGGAGATAACTTCTAAACGTTCATGGCTTGACAAATTCAACATATCAAAGTAGTTTTTCATTGTATTAAGCCAATCTTTTGCCTTAGCACTAGATCCAGGGGCTCCATCATAATGATCTAATTTTACTTTTTAGCATGCACTTATGTCAATCATTCTCTAGATGGATTAAGCCAGTTCCCATATCCTTCACTCTCAATTTTAGTTCTATGATCTACAAGGTGGATTTTTGTATCTTGTCCATCAAGTGAAGGTTGTGTTTGGATACCTAATGGAAGGTTGATCTTGATGTTGTGCTCTAGGTAGATCATGGATAGGATTGGAAGGTTGAATAAGATGGTTGGTTAATTGCTTGATGGAGTCAGTAAAGGATTCCATCCTTCCTTGTACTTCGGACCATTTTTCCTCTGAATTTTGGGACAATTTCCTAATTTCTTCAGACATATTTTGCATTTCTATCCCGAACCCTTGGTTTGAGTGTCAAAGTTCTTCTTGAACATCCTTGATCTCATTAATTTGTTCTTCAAGAGCATTTTTTCAATCATTGACTCGAGCTTCCATTTCTCTCCAATTTATTCTTTGGGTTCTAGACATCGATAAGTCAAAGAAATTAGGTATGTTTGAGAATCCTTAGCCTCTATGTCCCTTTTATGGGATTCAAAATTATTTAGTCAGTTGTGGAAGAACTTGAAACTGTTATGGCTTTCTCACTGAATCCTAATTATTTTGGGACCTAAATCAAGGAATTAAAAGTTAATTTTCTATCATCCAAAAGCTAAATTTGACCATTCCATTGAGTTTGGAAGGTTCAAATCTATTGGAATCAGTTTTTGTTTGGTTGAAAACAAACTTTGAATTCAAAAGTTATAACCATTTTAAGTTTTCTTACCTTTTACATTTTTCGAAACTTCCCAAGAAGTCACCCATCCAAGTTCTACTCCAAGACATGCACACTTAATGATAAAATTTTTATTTGCGTTACTACTGTAACACCAATTTCTATTTTATAAACAATTGAGTGCATATTTATTCTTAAATTAACACTAACGGTGCAAAAAACAATTTAAAAAATTTTCGTTAATTGCTAGAAATTTCAAAATTTTTGTCAATTGTCAAAAAAATTTAATTTTTCTGTTAATTGATGAATGACCAATGTAAGGTCCACGCAATGCCTAGAAGGCAGTGATGGGTAACATGAGAGAGGTAGTGATAGGTGGCATGAGAGACAGTGATGGGTGGCATCAGAGGTGATGATAGACAGCGTAGAAGGTAGTGATGGGCCACGTGGGAGGTGATGATGGGTAGTGCAGGCAAGAGTGCAATGGTGGTAGCGAAAATAGTAGTAGAAACAAATTTTTATTTGCTCTTGCCATTAGGGCCAAATTTCTTTTATGGCCTCCTCCCATCACTAGCTATGGTTGGGCCAAACCTTTGTCACAACTAACCGTGGCTTGGCAATAGCTTTGCTACGATTGGCCGCAGTCCAAATATTTTTAAATTATTATTAAATGTTTTTATTTTATATATATATATATATAACTTAATATTGGGGCTCAAGTTCAAACCCAAGACCTCCAAGTTGATTTTTTAAAAATATATATATTTATATATATTATTATTTTTTAATTGCATAGAAATCGAGAATGATCATATCTTCCAAACCGTAAGTCAGATTTTGATAAAATTGGTACCATTGAAATCATCTCAGAAAGTACTTCACATTAAAATATAGATAAATTTACTTTAGTGAACTTAAAAATCATAAAATCGAAAAAAGTTAATGTTAGCTTTTTAAACAAAAAGTAAATGTTAGCTTTTTCTTGTAAAGAAAAGTATACGTTAACTATCTTAAGTTATATTTTCTCTTTTCTTTTACTATGATTTCTATGATTACATATAAATATAAGAAGTAAGTTGATTTACTCATCACAACCAGCAAAAGATTGTCTACAAAGAAGTTTGAAAATTTACTATTATAAAGAATTCATGGCTTACAAACGTCAAACTTCACCTTAGGCCCTTTCAGGTAGCCACTCTTTATTGCCTAATAATATTTTTCTACTTCCAATCGAGTTTGTAGCTTGCTTGGAAAATATGGTTCTCAGTTTCTCACTACTTCTGGATTGGCCAATTTATTGGTCTTCCCAATTTTGAAACTTTTCTTTTATAAGGGTGTTATTGTAGAGTGGTTTGAACAGTTTGATAATAAGAAAAGCATTTTTTTTTTCAATTAGTTTTTGGAGTGGTAATGATCCTCTCAATATCAAAGTAGAGTTAGGTTTTCAGCCAAGAGAGGATTCATTGATCCCTACAACTCATTTTGCACAATTTAAATCTTTCCTTAAGATGAAATTATCCAATTATGTTACTAATTTCATCATTTGCAAAAACCAATTCATTTGTAAAGATTTCATTAATGATGCTTATTTTGACTTATGTTTATTCACTAGTAGCAAGGTTCTATGGTATAGACAACAATCCAATGTTAGTTCTTATTCTATTTTTATACTTCATGGTGCCATAACCGATAGGGTTTATAATTGGTCAATGTCATGTTTATCTGCTTTCTATATTGTTATGACCAAAATTTTTGTTGCCCACCAACATTCTTTAAAATCTTCTACTCTATGTTATATACCTTTGATCATATGTATGATCTTAAGTTATGATCATCCCAAAAAATGTTTTACTTGTTACGATCCTTGATTGTGCCTTAAATTTCTTAAAGATGAAAGGGTTATAATGAGTAAGATTATGGGTACCGAGAAAGGTCAACTAGCTTTATACTAAGCTTGGAGTGAGGAAGAAATTAATAAAGTACTTTCATGTTTTTTTTATTATTTTCTTATTTGTTAATTATGTTTTTATTTTATGTATTTGATAGTGCAATCTAGGTTACAAAATGAACCAATGTAAAGTGCTAACTCTGCACAGGTCGAAGAAATTCAAGGTACTTCAACCTTTAGTATGGTTCAATTGCAAGAATAGGTTACAGTTTCTACTTCCAAAGTATATATTTAAATATAATTTACTAAGTTAAATGTCTTATCTATATTTTTATATTTTCTTTTATATTTTTTCCCTATAATAAATTTTTTTTATAGAGGCAACGTACTAGGCAAAGTTCTGGTAGTCTAGTAGTTATAAGACAATCATTACAATAACAAGCTCAACAACAATTCCAACCAACTCCTCAACAAGGTTCAAGACATGATTAGGAGAAGCAACTAGAGGTAGGTTTTAATTATTTAAAAGTTTGAATACTTTCTTCTTTTCCTTGTATAATGTTAATAATAATTTTAATTTTTTTATGTTGCAAAAGCCTATGGAGCAATAGTATTTTATCTGAGAGATTGATAGAGGTTATGCAGATGCTACTTTTGCATAGACTCCGATTCCACCACCACCTAGATCACCATTGATACCTTCTTTTCCTTCGACACCTAGAAGAGGTTCCTTTATACAAGCAGCACCAACAACAATTTCTGAATCTATTCCAGTGGTTTCTTCTTTCTCTATCTTTGGTTCTTCTCATTTTATGGGAAAGATAGTGGTGGCTACTAAAAAGAACTTGTGCTTCTTCAACGTATTAATTAATGAATCTCTAAAAATAAACCCTATTCTATTCGTAAGGATGTCTATCATCTTCAAAAGTCGCAATCATGTAATTTCAAGGTAGATTATGATTTAGTACAAGCTAGACTTCCATCATCTTAGCATCCGATTCCTAAGGATGATCCAGATGTTGTAAAAAATCTAGAGTAATTCTTAGGAGAGCTGGAAAGTGCAACATGTTATACTCAACATCTTGATACTCATACATGTTTCCTTTAAATTGATAATGATCGATTTCAGGTAATATATATATATATTTATTTATTTATTATATTTTTATCTCTTTTTGTTTGTTGATTTGTTCATAACTCAGAATTTAAATTTTGTTTCTATAGAAAAAGGAAAAGGAATGGCAAAGAGACATGGATGATCGATTCATACAAGTGGAAATGTTGAAAACTCAACTTCCAAGAAAAGAGGAATCAATAGCTACAGCAAGACATACGATAGAATATATCAAACAACTATGTGATGGATTGGTTGGATGTAACGCAGTGCTTAGCAAAGCAGATGCTACTACTAAAAAGAGAGAATCCCAATTGAAGATAGTTATAGATCTTATTGAATCATTTGGTTGTAACAAATAATTACAGTTGTCCCTTTTCTTTATTTTCCAATTCTACCCCTTTTTTTAATGATATAATTCCTCTTCATTCCTTTTGATAATTAAATAGAATAATATTTTCCTTCATGTTGTTATTTTTCTTAAATGTACTTGTGTTCTATGATAATAATAAAATAAGGCTTTTCTTTCATTTTGGTTCCTGAATCATGGTTTGCTTCAATACCAAATGTGTTATAAAAATACAAATGCCTAATTTATTATATTCAACATCGATAACATATCAAAAATATTATAAACACTTTAATAATGAATTAATTAGCAAATAAATAATTGATACTAAAGAATTAAGCAAGGAAAGGAAAATGAAAAAAATGTATTAATGGAAGAGAGTACTGTAACACCTTTTTGGGTTATCTTCCTATGCCACTTAAGCTTTAAAGGTAATCTAGCACTACCACCATGGTTAGGCTATCCTACCAAAGGGGTGATTAGTCCCTTTTTGTCTTGCTTCACTCTGCTCCTATTACTCACCTCTCTAGGCTCTGCAACTCCATGCTCGCATGACCTCTAACCCTAACCTTAAATAGCATAGGTCAAACCCTTTCCTAAGGGATACATGAATAGTCATAACTCCTCATAATGAGGTACCCCTTTCATTAGAAGATTAATTACATTGTTTACAACTGTTTCCATTCTTAACAAGGGACAAGATGTTACATTGACATTATTATCATTTTCACTATCATGGTTGTGCTACTACTCTACTGTACATATTAAGACTCTCAAATTATCTTTCATACTAGTGCTAGTCTCTAAAGGATACCATGATAAGAAACAAAAAATGTTAACTTTTAAGAGGATTCTTATTTTCAAAAATTAGTTATGTTGTTGTTCAAAGAATCAAGATGAGACCAAAGTACCCTATTACATTCCTTTTTTATGAACATTAGAAAAAATAGTGTGTGAATTTATAGTGTGATAGTTTCGTAATGTACTTATACTTAAGAACCTTTTAAAAAAAGAAGTATAATCTTCAAAGCTATTAGATGTTTCAAGCTTCAATGAAATATTATTTGACTAAATTAGTGATCATCTACCACATAAGAGGCAACTTGGTGTATGAGATTTACATTTAGTAGCATTATACACTTCATAGGAAGTGATGTAACCTAGAAAAAAATAGTTATGTTGATATCCTTGTCTTTCATGAGCTTTGACAATAGTTTATTCCACTTTACCTACTACATAAGGCTCCATTATTAAAGATATTACTGATTTTACAAAATCATCATTATGCTTTGTATTTATATTATATTTGTTATCACAATGATACACTATATGTTATGTTTTGACAACGTGTTTCCATTATCATGATGTGCTCACTATTATAGTTTCATGCTATTTTATTTTATTTATTAACAATTTTAATCCATTTATTAATACTATGTTATAAAAGTTACCCAAGATTATGACTAGTCATTCTATTAATTCAATGCTTCATATATCTTAAATATTAAAGTTGTGTTGTTTAGATGTTTGTCTTTCATCCTCATTTCTCTCAAGTGTTTGGTTATTATATTATTCATCATTGATCCTTCAAATTTTGCATGATATTAGAGTAGTTAGATGAGTAACTATATATTCAATATCCAATAATAACCATAATGAGAGTTAGAATGTGTGTACCATTTCCTAAGAGATATGTGTTGAAAGCTTCCAACTATCACATTTGGAAACTCCAAATGAGATTTCTACTATGATGAAATGATTTGAAAGGAACCTTTGTTAAAATCATCATAGTATATGACAAAAATTGTCACATCCCCATTTCCAAATGATGCCACTGTCTAATGAATATGGTGTTTTTTCATAACAAGTGTTATAGTTATCTTAACAAGACCCAAAAGGGTAGTTGTGATCAAGAGCCGCAAGGATGCATTGTAATAACGAATGTGTCTCTTAAGGTAACCTTTAGGGGTTTGACCTAAGGCATTTATACCTAGGGTTAGAGGTTGTGCCAACATGGAGTGGCAGAGCCAGTATAGGCAAGTCATGGAAAGCCAAATGAAGCAGGACAGGAAGTGGACTGGCCATCCCTTCTGGTTGGGTTATAGATGCCAAAGGAAGAAAATCCCAAGGAACACTCTCAGAGCATGATTCGGATACACTATGCCATATTAATGAAGCATTCTTTTTTGTCTCGTTCTATATTTTTCCTATTATTTCCTTTATACATAATGTCGAATATCACATATATTTTGCATTTGGTATATCTTCTTCATATGAATAATCTCTAATATATCATATATTTGACATTTTCCATGACATCTAGGGACAAGATGTCACAAAAATAAAATGGTGCATATGTTGATTGCATTGAGTGTCTCTATTGAATTTGTGCAAGTAGTGAAAAAATAGGACTCTACATACAAAATGTGAAAAATTCTAGAGAAAAAATTTGAAGTTAAGTCACTTTGTTTAAAATAAGGTGAACTTATGGCCACGCTTGTATAGAAAGTATCAGCACCATAAGCTAGATTACAAGCTTAAAATGCATAAGACTCAAATGATAACCTAAATTTTTGTCTACTTATGTTACTACCACTATTATATGATGACTTTAAAAAATCATGAAAAATGAAGAGAAGACCTATATCATGATGGAATTTTGCATAAAGATCCTCAAAGAAAAAATAGAGATGAGTATGTACATCACAACAGTGGAACCAAATTCCTAAGAAATGGTGGTGAAATAAAAAAAAAGATCAAAAGAGACAGAGAGTGTCAATGTATTATCATATTTGTAAATAGAAGAATAGTCATAATACTAATCATTGTTATAATCCTAACAATTCTAAGACTAAGGTTATGATAAGAAGATAAGCAAATAAGTTTGTCAAAATTAGGTAAAAATTTTAAATAAGAAAAAAAAATTCAAATCAAATCCCAAACCTACTAATGTTGTAAAGGAAGAGGTTAAGCCTCCCACCATGGACTTTTATGCCCTAATTAGATGAAACCTTTGATAATTCAATTTATATTGATTTTGGACTGTCACATCATTTTATGAGAAATTTTTCATTATTAACAAATGTAAAGAACATGCCAAATCTACACTATGTAAGAATTAGAAATAGTCAATTGATTAAAATTGTTTGAAATGGCGAGTTGAGCATTTCAAAACTAAAATTAAAAGATGTTGGTTATAACAAATATTTTTTCATGACTTTAATTTTTCTATTTCATTTAAGAACTAAAGTTTTAAGTAATAAATTTAAGAAAAATAATTAAGACACATCATATTGCATTATACATCATAATGGTGTTACTATAAGCTATGGTGTAGCATGTAATGATATATTTAAAATGGTAAATCAACTAGTTGAAAGAATGTATATGATAAAAAATAAAGATTTAATAAAAATAGCATCTTATATTTAGGCATATGAATATAAAAACAAGTGATGAAGAATATATTTCAAATGAATTTAAGCAATACTATGGTAAGCATTATATAAAGAAAGAATTCACAATGTCACAAACACCATAGTAGAATGGTGTTGTAAAGAGGAAAAATAGATCAATAACTAAGATGATCAAATTCATGTTGAATGATGCTCAAGTTCCAAAATCATTTTCAATAGAAGCTATATATTATGTTATTCATATTATCAACAAAATTTCAACTACAACTTTGAATGGCATCCACCCAATAAAGTGATGGTTTGATAATAGAAAATTATCAATATCACATCTTCATCCATTTGGTAAAATATGGTATGTTCATGTTCCAAAAGTGTGCCAAGGAAAGTTGGATCCTAGAGCCATGGTGGATTTTCTACTTAGTTATTCAATAGATGACAAAGCCTACTGAGTATGAGACATAAAGGAGTACAAGTTACTGAAGTCATGTTATATCTTGTTTGAATACATCTTTGATAAATCCAATAACATCATGAATCATATTGTCTTCAAAAATACCATGGTAATCCCCAATGAAACTAATGATGAATCATGACCATTTGTGATATTTTACAAAGGTAATGATGAAGAAACTTATACAATTAAGATAACAATAGTAACCATGCTAGTTCAAATGTCATTTGCAAGATTTAAGACTAGTAGAGTTGGAGTACATTAATAAAATGCCAATGAAAGGATTATATAGTGGAAAAATATTTGTGACTAAAGATCATTCTTATGCAACTGAGTGAGAAATAATATTTGAAGTAGAAGAACTAGTGAGTGTGCAACAAGAAATGCAAAATGAATATTGATATGAGATAATGAAGGTAAAATATCATATGTTGATGAAAAATGAGACATGAAAAATAGTTAAGAGTTCATAATACTCATAAATATTAACATGTAAATGGGTATGCCATATTAAAACGAAAGCTATTAACATGGTAAATAAGTACAAAATTCAATTACTTGTCAAGAGCTTTGAGCAAATGAAAGATATTGATTATCAAGAAACCTTTGAACCCATCATGAAACAAAGGAGCATATGATGTATCCTATTCTTAGCAACTTCCTATGGATAGAAATTATATCAACTTGATGTGAATTTTACCTTTCTAAATGGAGATCGACAATAAGAAATCTTTCTCTACCAAATTGAAGACTTTGTGGATTCTAAATTTAGTGATAATGTCTATAGATTGAAAAAGTTCCTATGTGAGTTAAAGTAAGTTCCCCATGAATAGTACATAAAATTTGATGAATTTGTGCATGAAATGGGATTTAAATGGCCCAATGCATATGCTAGTCTTTATGTTATGAACACAATGGACTCACGGAGAGGTGTAATCATGCTAGTATATGTAAATGACATTGTAATTACCAAGGAGAATGTTGAACTGATACACCATATTAAAAATCAGTTGAAAACTAATTTTGAAATATAAGATCTTGATCTACTCAACTATTTTCTGATTTTTAAAATTAATCAGTCAATAAGCCACATACAAGTTGCATTAAATAAATATGTTTTTGACTTATTAAAAGAATATTGTATGCTAGATTGTAAGATTTAATCAAGAAGGTTGAATTTTGACAATGCTCCATAGGTGGATGATTCAAAATCTATACCTAATCCCATTATGTATTGGAAGTTAATTGGAAAATTGACTTATATAACTGATACTCAATCAAATATTGTGTATTCTACTAGTCTTTTATCTTGAATTAATCAAAAACCAACAATTATAGAAATGAATTCGGCCTAAGGTATATTAAGATATCTAAAGAAAACTATTAATTATGAATTAAGCTATAACTCATCTTTAAAGGTTGATCTAGATGATTATAAAAAGACTGCGATGGTAAGACTTCTTCATGGTGTTCAACCACCAAATTTCTAATCAAAAACTAAAGGAATAAAAATCCCATGATGGTTAACAAAACAAAAGGTTGTTTTCTTATCTTCTCCACAATCTTAATATATTGTTATAATTAATTTGGTTACTAAGTTAAAGTGCCTTATTCAATTATTCAAAGAGCTAAAGAAGGACATTGTGCTACCGATAATGATTCATTGTAACAATCAGAGTACTATCAAGTTTATTAAAAATCCAATGTTTCATGAAAGAACCAAACACATCAAAATTATGGTGCATTGCATTCAGCATACCTTTATTGAAGGGCTCATCTTACTAGTCCACATCAATATCAAAGATCAACTTGCTAATAATTTCACTAAGCCATTGACTATCAAAAATTTCAATAATTTTGTAAATGAATTGAATCTTCAATCCTTGTAAATAAACATAATGTTTCATTTAAAGAAGTGTGTTAAAGATATATTGATTGTACAAACTCATCATTATGATTTGTATTTATATTATATTTGTTATTACCATTATACAACATCAGTTATGTTTTCAGATGTTTTCATTATCTCAATGTGCCCATGATCATGGTATCATACTATTTCTATTTATTTTTTAACATTTGTTAACTCACTACTATAACTATTACTTAAGTTATGACTAGTCATTTTATCAATGTAACACTTTTTATATCTTAAATATCAAGGTTTCAATATTTGAACATGTTTCTTTCACTCTTATTTCTCTCAATGTTTGGCTATTATTTTGCTCATCATTGATCTTGCAAACACCACATCCATAGCTCTAAAAATTCTCTAAATTTATCTACATCTTGCTCCATAATCAGAACGATACTTATCAAGATGCCAAGAAAACTCTAATTGCTAGTAAAATAAGCCAAAATATGATTTTCCCCAAGATTTAGAAAAAGGAAAAAAATCATATAGTTAACTCAAATAAAGATGTGTTAAAAAAATATCCTTGTCTTAATTAAGCTTTAACAATAGTACTACTATCTTATAATATCTACTACATGAGGCTCCATAGCTCTGAAACATTTCTAAATTTGTTTACACTCCACTTCACATTTAGTGATACTTATAAAAATGTCAAGATGCCACTAATTCCTTGTAAAAGAATTTAAAATATTATTTTCTTTAGAAAAATTTAGAAGAAGACAAAAAATCATATAATAAACTTGAATACTAGAGATGTTGAAACATCAAAAAATAACTATAATTACACCAAGACATATAGCTAACATGATGATCTAGAAGAATTAGAGGAATATAGCAATGCCTCAAATATGAATTAAACTAGCAACCTTTTGTGTAACAAGACAATTAGCTAACCCCTTAGACTGCATATCATTGAAGTCTAATACAGTTTATCATCCATAGAAATATAATGAACATGGACTTAAAAAAATTTTACATTACCTAAATATCTCTCTTTTGTAAAACTTAGGAGATGTTGGAACTTAAAATGTTTTTTATAATATTTAGAATTACGACATATAATTAAATTAAACCTTTATAACTTAGTATTACCAACTTTATAACTCAACATTTCCTACTAGAATTAAATCCATAAATTGGAAAAGTTAGCTTCAAAGTTTATAAATGTAGGTATCATATAGATTAAAATCATGAAGGTTAAATATTTGAACTATACTAAAAATTTCAAGAAAGATTACATACTACATTATAGATAGGATTCCAAAAAAGTACATACATTACTACTTTTGAAATAAAATAAAAGGGGGATGTTATTTTGTTTAAAAGCAAGTGTGTAGGTTTAAAAAAACAAACTCATTCATTATGATACATTTATCTCTTACAATGCAACTACATGATTTCTTTTAGTTCCTAAACACCTAAATGCAAAGAGATGATCTATAGAAGGTAGAAGAGCAACAATAAAATAGGTAAATAAATAGATAGATCCTATTTTGGTATGCAATGGATGTAGTCCCCTTAATTAAAATTAATTACCATTGGAACTACTTTCCTCTAAAGAGAAGCCAACTAGTTAAGCTGCTATGTCATGACAAATGAAAGAAGATATCCTATACATAGAGCATGCAATTATGCATATAGATTTTCAATAGTAATATATATCACTATTGAAAGCTACAATGATCCTTAACAAAAATAATTTACTAAGAATTTATTATAAATCACTTGTACACATTATTTTGATGTGCCAAATATATTAGAAGGGATTTTGATACAAAAAACCCTTCCTACTAACTAAATAGAGGCACATCTAGATGGGTTTAATTATTTTAAATAATTCTTGGAATAGATTGTTTGAACTAATCCATTGGCAATCCTAGATAAAACAAGTAACACTTAGGATTAATTAGCTATAAGCACAACTTCACCTAGTTGAGATAGGTTTATTAGCTAAAGTATCCTATCCACACCCACTTATAGAGGTAGATTCTATAACAGATGTCATCAAATCTAACCCAAAGTCAAATGTGAGTGCTTTCCTTTTTAAAAAAGACCATGGGATGAAGAGCCTTAACAATATAAGTATGGCATGTCCCCCCTGTTAATTAATTATAATTAGCTACAAATGGTGCATTCATTAGTTAGAATATTTTCTAAGTGCCCGTAGTAGGAGGTCTAAGTGTGAATGGATCTTTATTCAAGCATTGATGTACCTGAGCACACCATTGTGTTGGTAATAAAGATGAGCTCTTTGATTCATCCTTGTAGCACTTGATATTTGTTTTCTAATGCATTTATATTTTATTTTATTTTATGCACTTTACATTAGTGTTATTATCACAACAATTCATTTTGATCAATTAAGAAAATTGTTAAATTACACAAGCACAACTCCTTCGAGCATACGTGTGACACTTGATAGCTTAGAAATGATTAGCATTTGATAGCCCAACAGTGTTTGCACAAAGTTCAAGATGTGTCCAGGAAGTGGGAACGGTTACTTGTGTTAGGCTAGATTAGACTTTAGTTTCCTTTACTTGTGTTAGGCTAGATTAGACTTTAGTTTCCTTAGCAATTAATCACTTTTCTTTTTAATCACTCTTACTTTTATTCTTGTTCTAGGTGAGTAATTCCATAAAAACACAAAACAATAAAAAATCATATGCCTCAGTCACACTTAACCATACAATTGCATTCCACAAGTGGGACTGGGAAGACAATGAACAAATAACACGCACATGCTATTTAGCTCTAGTGTACTTAGTAATTACAGTCTGCAAAATTTGACCATATCACATGTGAACGATTGTGATTTGCATGGTTGGGCGTAGGGGTACCTTGCCACTCAACAATAGAGAAACTTAAGAAATGATGAGTAGTCTAGAAGAAGATTTCAAAATAAAATTGACTTTTTTTTTCTTAGCTATAAGGGTATATATGTCCTCTTAGCAATTTACAAAGGGTAAGGAATGCTTAACATATACATTCTAAAGTTGTGCAAAAGCTATGTGATCCTAATAAGTGGAACACTAGGAGACTCAACTAATAAAGCGCTATTGACATAGTATACTAAGAAACTTGCTTGATAACATCCTTCAAAGCTTACTACTAACCAACTTACGAAGTATCAAAGCTTCTCTAAAGAGCCTCAATACCATTTCACTATTTATCTATCAAATGAAACATAAATTAAGCTTATAATTTTTATTATACTGATTGATTGTCCAAAAATAAGAGAAATTAATTTGGAAACTACACCATAAAGCCAAACTGCATTGTGGATTTAGTATAACAATCTTGAAAATTAAATAAGCAAGTGATTAGGTAAGTAAGAAAGCTAATACATAATGCAACTTCATAGCTAAGACAACAAGGAAAACCATGAGGAATAAAAAAGAATACAAGGTAAAACCTATAAGAGTCAATAGTTAGAGGAAGATCCTTCCACATAACCTCTGTGAGCTAAATCCCTTCATGAATTTGAAGGAACAATATTTGATGAAGAAAGTTTTTCTTACATGAGTCATAACTAAGTGTAGTTGATATAAATTTGGTTTGAATGACTTACTTCTCTTCCCCTACTTTCTAACTCTGTGGCTAGGATTGTGGCATTTATAGATTTTAAGAAATATTCTTAAATTACTAAACTTATTTAATTATTTGGAAATAGCTTAGAATGACCTGATGCAGCCATCTTTAGAGAAGGTAGCCAACCTCATGGACTAATTATCCACTTCTAATGAGATGCACTGAAAGACTCATATCATTGTATCATATATAAAGCTTGTACCAAGGTGAAAGCACAAGGAACTGATCTTCCTTAGTCCTAAATATAAGAGCATGATGGGTTTTATCTTATTATCTAGATTTTCCTTACATCCATAGCTAGATTATCCGTTTCATTGTTGGTGGAAGTAACTAGTAAACGTTTTTAATCTTTAAAATATGGATTTAAAACTACACTTCAAGAACTACATGAGCCCTAACTCACAAGTATAGAGGCACTTATATTATGTTGATTCATGCTTAAGAAACCAACTCAATGATTAGGCTAACAAGCAAAAATAAGCTCTTTAATAAGGTTCCAAGGAATACATTCGGATGAGGGTGCAAGTAGTCACAATGGCTTAGGAAGCCATGCCCAATAATTGATGTTATTACATGGAATCCAAATATTTTTAAGGGTGAACACTTGTATCTTGATCAAATTTTAAAGATCCTTGATGAATTAAAATATTTTTAAGGAAGCTCCTATTGCCAAGTGGATACTTAGAAGTCTATCCATGTACCCAAATAAGTAAGGTACTTACTATAAAGTTACAATTATTGGAAAGTAATCCAATCCTCAAAGCAATAAGTAACTTATTACTTAGTCCGATGTTAAAGAATTTTTACTCATCTTCTTATAAATCAATACCTTGCCTTGCTAAGCAATGATGTGATGGAAACACAAGTTATGGAATAGGTAGGTAGTGAACTATTAATTACTTAGGAAATCCATAAGGCTAGTTTTCAAATTATGAATTATTACTTGATCTTCCTGCTTCCTAAGCTCATCTAATAATGCTTATCTTAGGTGATAATGTTGCCTCATCTGTGAATGTTAGTCCCATTTAAAAAATATTATTGGTATTTATTAGTTCTTATGAATATACCTATCTTAATGGCTAGCAAATTCTAGTAAAATCTTCTAGTCTACCTTCTCTACTAAGAAAAAAGATGCATCTACTAAGTTGTTATTGTTATAACTTTCTTTGTAATACTTTCTTTTTTTGAATAGCATTCTCCCCTAGGTCACACAAGCAAGGATTTTTAATTCATTACCATTAGTAAATTTAATTAACTACATAGAAAGCTTTGTGATCTACTATCATGATGTTGGAGAGGACATGTAGGCTTTCTCTAAAATTGCTACTAGGTATGCCTTTTTCTATACTTACTACTACAACTAATATTCCTTACTAAATTTCTTCTTCTTAACTAGATATATTATAGTAGTTTGTTCATATTGTAAAAAACTCTATGAGTTTCCTCCTTTGTCATGTTAGTTGGATAACTCCCTCCTATTTTAGTAAGATAAGTATACCATGGATTCTGATCATTCGTTGCTCTAGATCTTCAGGAAAGGATTTTTCTCCCCTACCACCTAGCATAGTTATAAAGAGACATATGTATTCCAACTTCTCTTCTACGCTCTTGGTGGACCCTTGTATGTGTTTCTCACTATAGGCTAAAACTCTGGATCTTACAATTTGGATTTCTTTCATTATGATTTCTTGGAACTACTTTTGGAATTCCATAATCAGTGGCCTAGTATGCCTCCATACATTTAGGTATATAGGTCTTTCTTATTTTAAAAAACATTTAATCACATCAAGATCCATACTTGGAGAACATGCTTATGATAGGATATGACAAGTTTCATAAGACAAGTAGAGGTCCCACCATTAAGTAATCCAATGATAGTGAGATGAACTTTCACTTCATTAACAACTCACCGATTCATTCTTGACTTCCAGTATTAGTAATTTAAGTACAGTTTCTTTAAAAAGCAATCTCTTCCAACCTTTCAAGAAGTAAGAATAATCTTCCTAGAAGAAAGTTAGTTAGTTTATATACCCAAGCACATTTTCCATCTTTTATATCATATTAATCAATCCTTAGTCTCCAAGGTGATATTAGTAAGTGGGTTTTATGTTCAAGCCATCTCTTCCAATGAATTACCAATTTAACATACTCTCCTTTATTTTCTATATTTTTGAATCAACCAATCCTTTTTATACTATCAAAATCATTATCAAAGTGCAAGTTGGTGCACACATTAATTCTTCTATCAACTTATAAACAAAATAAAATGTTAAAGCAGCTAGCAAGCTCCTTACAACCAATCTAGCCAATAAAAAAACTCTAAACTATTACAACATAGAACTAGAAAATTTTTTTAGTGAGCTTCTAGTTGCTACTAATCTAAAAAATCATATTTAAATGACAAAGCTTAACACAAATTAGGCATTCCTACAATAAGTTAAGGATCCCTTTCCTTGTGTTTCATAAGAATCTCTTCATCCTCATAATGATAAAATCTCACTCAAATATCTTGTGCTTATAAAAGAACAAGTTTTGTAAGGATATTATGATGGCATTTACCTATGTAACAATATGCACAGAAGAAAGGGAACTATTATCAACTTACACAACTAATATACTGCTAATGCTCCATTCTTATATATTGATTTACACTTACTAAGTACCACAACTCACAAAATGAAAAGATAGTATAACTTCTCATAGCTTTACTAGCATTGCCTCTCATCACCACCACAAGGTCCTACTTAAAGTAGATCAAAACATGGAAAGATTGTATTATTTTAACCATTAGATCACTTGGATATACAATGATTTCCTTTTTTTGGTAATTAAGAGTCTTACATAGTCATTTTTGTAAAGTATCTCTAAATAGTCAATACAGATTAGGAAAGTAAGTATGTGTATTTATTAAGTACATGTTTTGCATAAATGCTTAGATGAGCAATATAGATTTTCAAGCATAACATTTTATGAACTAATCCACAAATAAATACTAAAGAATGTTATCATCAATAACAAATGTGGACATGCACCTACATACAAAAAATCCAAAGATGTATACTAATATCCCTATCCAAGTTAAAGAAATACACCAACATCATACTAAAAAAAGAGGTGTTTTAACTAGGGAATGACCTCAAAGTTACCCTATCTAAACTAAAAACATCAAGATAAATTTTTTTCTCCTCATATTATGGTAACCTTATTTTCCATGGATGCATCTACTATAACATCTTAAAACTTTGGGTTGGGTATCCATCACCAATTTGGTTATTATATCCAATGGGTTATTGGAATAAAAAGATAGCACCAACCAAGCCAAGTATTAGAGAGCAAGATATTTCTTGGTTTACTTGGTTCCAGATGACATTTCCTTATAATTATTCCTACCTAATCCCTATCACTAATACTTCTATTCTATAAAATACTATAAACACCAATACAAGTTCAAGATCCTTTGATGCCTATATCCTTTTGTACTTCTCAGTTAGTAGTAGTAGTTAGGAATCCGAACAACCATGTTCAAAATAAAAGTTGACTAATGGATAAAAGGTAAGACCCATAGATGTGTAATTATGAGATTTTTTCACCTAATCTATTTTACCTAGTAATAACTAGAATTCACTACTGTATCTAGGGGTAGGTTTTAAAGGATAAATTCCATAAACCTTACAAGTCAACATGAAATAATACTTAAAAGCTTACTTCATGGATTTAAAAGCTAGCTTCTAAAAGTAACATCCTTTAACAGATAAAAAATAAGATTAAAAAAAAGATATATATACTAAGCCTTCTGTGAAACTACTCTGAAATAAGTAAGACATTGTACTAGATGCTATGAAATTATTATGATGACTTGAGGATCCTAAATATAAGAGGTGAATGCAGGTAGGTAGGAGCTTTTTTCTACTTGAGATTATTTTTTAATTTATATGGATAGAAAGGAATGTGGGATAGATTATTACTTGATTCACTTTCAATTTAAGTAGTATGGGATTTAGCTGTAGGGGTACCTTACATAGACATTTTACATCGTTATATTGGAAAGAAAAGAAGTCATTGTTTTTAGCTAATGAACTAGCAAAAAACAAGTTGAAATATATAGGGAGGAAGGTGATACAGAGTATGACATAAGAATTACATCATATTATTTTGTTTTGATTTTCCCAATATCAATCGCTTAATCGTATTTACTAGAGTAAGCTGAGGAGCTTATTACTAAACTTCAATGTTGCTTTGCTACACAACAAAGTCACTCATTCAATCAATAATCCACTTCTAAAACCAAAATTTATTATTATTGCTAGACCAAGTCAACCATCATATTACTTTATGTACATACATATGATTGATTAATTCATTTCAATTCAAGTAATAACTCATGTTAATCTTCCACTTAGTCACTTAGCCATCACTTACTTGTCGATGTTACTTTTCTCAGTCACCCATGATAGTCTTACTAAAGTGAGCAAAACTCACTAAAAATAACTCAACTATTGTAATTTTTATCATGTGAGATCATCTACTAATCTCAATCACTTAGCTAATTATCACTCAATGACTTAAGTCAGTTTGTCACTACTTAAGCCATCTCTATCACACACACTGTGGATTTGATTGATTACTCAAATTTCTCGACTCTACAATCCTGAATTGATTAAATAAGCCTTGCTCAAGGAATGGGCTTAGAATTCATTATTTCATGTAGTTGACTGATTCAATGAACCTTGATTTAATTAACTAAACTTGAGTAGTGATATTACATTATGTAACATTATTTCATCTATAAGCTAAATCTAAAAACCAAGGAATTTCATCCCATCCAACCAATGAAAGGCTATTTACTCAAGACCTTTGCTTCCCTACTCCAAGAAAAGGGAAGGACATGTTCAAATAAGCAAGGAAATAATTAATCAAGAAATTCATCAAAGAAACTTCTTGATATATTTTTATCTTGAATAATAAGTTCTCATTATTCATGCTAGGCTAAAAGAGCTAATAGGCTTCGCCATCCTCTAGGGCCTAAGTTGGCTCTTGATTGATTGACATTATCTATGACTTTGGATCCTTTCCTATCAAGTAGGGATTTTCTCTGAATACAATCAAGATTTTGATCTACAATTCAGTTCATACTATGGGGGACTTTAGACTATAGGGTTAGGACTCTTGGAACCTCCTAGCTAAAGTCAATTATCTTAAGCAAGACTTAGTCAACTATCAAGGACTTGGTCCTAGCCTTTAATAGGCTTTAGAGCTTACGCTTGTTCTCCAATTATTTGATCATTCAACTAAAGGCAATCTACTTCTAGTGGTTCTCCCTTCAATTAGTTGGCTTTGGAAGTTTAGTCAGTTGGTTGGGCCTTCAAAACATCTTATAGATTAAAGGGATAGTCTAGTATTTATGTATTTACCTTCTCTAATTAGTAGGTATCCTATCTAGATCCTAATCTTTCCTTCATGTCTATTTGTCCACTAACCTAATGTGCCCTGTGTATGCTCTTTCAACTATAAAACCATTCAATATTTGGGTCAACAACTTGTTAAAGTAATGGGTAATGAGACAAAACATAGAACTTCATGTCCTAATACAAATAAATATAGTAGTCAAATCTCTTTCCTAATACTTGTAGGTAACAACCATGTATGGTTGTTATTGTTTCTTGCCTTCATAAGTATTTGAGCATGCTATTATCATGGAACATGGCTCATGACTTTTGTTTTACTCATTACATAGAATAAAAGAGTTGATTGTCACTTTGCTTAGTTCATTTCGTAACTTCATCACTTTATGACTAGATTTTAATAGATAGATTTATTTAGTTACAATGATGTAGTAAGTTGGTGCATAAATCTTATGAGCTATAGTTCCACAATATGATTCAACTAATTGATTAAACTTGAACCATGAGCTCTAGAGAAGAAAGTAAGAGCTATTCATTATGGCATTATCAATAATCATTATTATTAAAAAGAAATCAATTTGGCCAATACATTGTATTTTGTTATTAATAAAGTAATTTAGTTGATCTTTGGGGCATACTCATTTATGTATCTAAGGTGGTCATGATTGATATTATGTAGAATAAGGAGGATATTCACTCTTTTGCTAACTACATAATACTACCATGAGCCTGCCTTAGCTACATTTAGACTAAGACTAGTTGCTTTTACTTAGATGACTATATTGTCACTTGTAATAACTATAGTTTATCCTACTATATGTAACACTAGCAACTATAGTGATACATTGAAACCACTAGCCTTGTACCATTAGCTACAAGACAAAAATTAGCATTATAAAACTCATCTATATGGTTATGTTCACTATAGCAAGATTGGAGAGCTACCATTGTTCATGAGTAATTATCTAACTTTCAAGCTCAACATTATGACTAATGAGAAAAATAATAAAATAACCAAGCAATCTTGGTCATGGGAAGGAGATACTTTAAGATGTCTCGACTAATAAAACTCCACTTTTTGGCTATATGGTGGCTATAACTAGGACATGCATTAGACCATAATGTAATGTAATGGCACCTTCTCCACACAAACTAAACATAGCATAGCGATGAACCTAGTTAAGAGTAAATGATAGGTGAGAGAAAGAATGCATAGAATTATAGGGCTAGCCTATGCTAATAGTCTAAAGAAAGGGTTTGGAGTTCCAGAAATGATTTCTCATTTTTCAACACCTAGTTAAAACTAAAAATATAGACAAGATCATACTAGCCTTCAAATCCTTGAATTCATTGGTCATAGAAACTTTGATGAGTCATGAATTTGCTGCCTGTGATATCACTGCTATGATATCATAGCCGTGATATCGCATCCGCTATATCACAGTCGACACAATATCGCAACCTATCTACTCATCTATAAATAAGAGGTAGACAGTTCCAATAGGTAGTTTTTCAATTCTTAGTTTAAGTGTTAAGTTTTATGTAGTTCTTGTCTTAACCCTTCTCTCCCAATGTATGCTCGTAGTGTGGTGATTGTAATTGTACAACACCTTTATTCGAGTGTGACATACTTGAACATGCACATGACCAAAAATAAAGATCGAGATTACTTCATCATTGCAGCATTCACTTAGCTTAATTATTTATTTAATTGTTATTTACTACTTTCTTAGTTAATATCTCTCCACCCTAAACTCCTGTTAAACGCGAAATGAGTACGAATTGACTACGAGCATTTAAGTGTGACTACTTGGTAACCCAGTAGTGTACCTAGGATCTACGCTTGGTAACCCCAGTGGTAGTCATGCATGAAGTCCAAGATGTGTACGGATGATCAAGAAATGGATGCTCATCGCACTTAGGATAGCTTAGATTCTCTCTCACCCTCTCTCTCT
>MNCI01030009.1:362760-377533 GCA_015680685.1 Gnetum montanum | reverse complement strand
TTTGAACCTACTTGAACCTGGAGTGTTCAGCTTAGTCATGAGGGAGGGGCACACATTGAATAACATATAAATTTTTTAAAATTTATCATCACTCGAAGGAAATCTTTAAGGGTAATTAGTTGTAAAATTAAGAATAAAACGTGTCAAAAACAATTTCATCCCCTTAGCTATACCAAAAAATTAAATTTGGAAACCACCTAAGCAAAGAGGACTTAACATTATAATCTTTCGGGGACATGTTCTTCCAGATATTAACATCACATAGAAATAAAGTAAATCTATTAAGGCAAGCAGTAAGGTATAACCTAACTTTGGTAACAACCTTACTAACTATTGGCCTCGTGTGATTGCAGATGGCCCCGAAACGCGGACAACAGGAAGGTCCTGCTCAAGGTGCGATCAAACAACCTAGGAGAAGAGGAAGATAAGATCCTGTTAGACAATATGCAAAGTAGGAGGAACAATCATTTAGCATCCACCAAGAGGACCCTGATACTATACAATCAAGGCAGGCAAAAGGAGGAGCGGTTGTTGTGGCTGAACAGGGACAACATCTCACGTTGCCCCAGGATTGTGTTCAGGCCATTCACAAGAAGTCCACATTCATTGCAGTGATTGTGGAGTTAAACTTTGGATCATTTTCAGAGTTTGCTCTGGAGGCCATTAGGGATAACCTCACAAGGTCCCCGTTATGGCCTATCCTCACTTAAAGCGGTGCTCAGTACTTAGGGGAAACGTACCAATTTTGGCACAATAAAGAAGAAGGCACCATGGTTAACAATTTTTGTGTAACTGTTGATTTCTTTGTTCAAGCCATTTTGGAAGTATTAAACCTTCTAAATACAGGGCCAAAGGTTGCTCAGAACTAGCTGGGCACTTTCAGAACCGAGCAACTTAATAAACTATTAATAAAGAATAAAAGGGTGGTGGATGAAAAAGAGAAGGCTGACTGGGATGCCTCTATGGCACAAGCGCAAACTTACATGCATGCTAAGGCACTCAAGGCTTTACAAGAGGAGAAACTCTAGGCCATACTTCAATGCCATCAAATCCCAAGACCTAGAGCACAAGAAAAGGGAAAGACACCCATGGAGGAGCCACTGCCACCAGGAACTACATGAGTTCTATCCAATTTTGTAATCATAGGATTTTCTTTTATGTTGTGTCTCAATTTTGATTTGACTCCACACTGCGACATGAATACATTCTAGTCAGTCAATAATCCTATACCTATCCACTGTGCAATCAATGGAGCTTGTTCTCACTTTAACTCGAGGACGAGTTCATTCAGTCGTGGGGGTATGATGAGTCATGAATTTGCTGTCTGTGATATCGCAGCAGCCGTGATATTGCATCCGCGATATCACAGCTGACGCGATATCGTAGCCTAGCCACAATATCACGGCCTGTCTACTCATCTATAAATAAGAGGTAAACAGTCCTGATAGGTAGTTTTTCAGTTCTTAGTTTAAGTGTTAAGTTTTATGTAGTTCTTCTCTTAACCCTTCTCTCCCAGTGTATGCCCATAGTGTGGTGATTGTAATTGTACGACACCTTTATTCAAGTGTGACGTACTTGGACACACACATGACCGAAAATAAAGATCGAGATTACTTCATCATTGCAACATTCACATAGCTTAATTATTTATTTAATTTTTNAAGTCCAAGATGTGTACGGATGATTGAGGAACGGATGCTCATCGCACTTAGGCTAGCTTAGATTCTCTCTCACCCTCTCTCTCTCTTAGCTTAGTTAATATCATTTCCCAGTGTATTTAGGAGTAGCAGTAGTATAGGAACACATCATACACCTCATTCTAGACTAAACCATACATGACAAAGTTAACACTAGTCTAGATGGGAAAACAGCGAACTGCGACCTAAGGACAACTATCTAGATATCACAACTAGTCCGTATGTGGAGTTCGATCGAATCGCTCGTGAAACACTCGTATTCGTATGGTTGAGTGTAGGGGTACATCGCCACTAATCAAACTTGAAACTAAATAATGAATAGATATAAACTACACTTCCTTAGCAAATGATTAGAAAGGGCTTCCCTCTAAACCATCCCAAAAAAGAATGCTAAAAAATGAAGTAACACATTTTGAAAACTATGCTTAACTAAGGCTTACTCTAGGACAACCTATCAAAGATAAAGCTAGATAGAAAGTACTTCTTAGGCAAAAAAGAATCTAAAGAGTGAGAGGCAATTAGATATAGACAAGCTAATGCATTACATTAATAATCACTTAAAACAAAATGACTTAAAATGATGGTGCCTACCTACTATGATGAATTATGAAAATATACTCATACAAAAGTACCTAAATTACAATTATTTTGGGGTTCTAATATCTGAAAAAATACAAGCATGGAGGAAAAATCATTCCACAAAATTTGAAGATGATAAGGCTTAGTTATAAAAGAATAAATAGTTATACAAAGTTGTAGAGGCTTATGATCCTTTATACATAAGTAACATAGATAAAGAAGTTATTGGTTCAAAGAAAATGAATCTAATTCATAAAATTCATATCTTTTTTTAATTTTGAATTAGGACAAAAAAGAAAAATTTTAATGGAATTTCACCACCTCATAGTTGAAATAGGTAGATGGCTCAAAATTCTTCATAAAGAACAAATCTACTAAGTATGCAATCTTATTTAATACAAATAGCAGGAAGATGAACACTGCATTTTTTAATGATATTTTTAAAACTCATGACATGTATATTTTTATTGTCCAATAAATACAAAGAGTATTTTCAAACTTGGTAAAATTTCAGTTTTAGTTTTAGCTTCAATTTTAATTTGTTAAAACAAGGATAGAAGATGGTTTATAGATGTTTTTTTATTAAAAATAGTTGTAAAAATGGTAATCAAATTTTTCTTCTCTATCGTATAATTACTAACCTTTAGATCCATCAAACCATTGCTAAGATTTTTTTTATGGAATTTTTTTTAATACTAGGTCAAAACTTTTACTACTAAGGTAACACCTCATTGTTCACTTAGTTAAAGCATGTGGATTGTGATTTACAAGTAGGTTCCATTCTAAAGGATATGATAACATTGTTTTGTGTGGTAAAAATACATTTTAGTTCATCCTTAATTGATATAAAGGAGTGTTAACTTTTAACTAATACATTTCAATGCAACTTTTCAAATTTTTTAAATTATTTTGAAATAACCAAATAACCTATGATGTCACATTTTGAAGTTTTTTAAGTTATATAGAAATTATTTCTAAATAACCTATGATGTAACATTTTGAATTTTTTTATATTATTTAAAATTTATTTCTAAATAACTACTTGGGGCAATAATAGGGGGTATTGGAACTTGAAATAAATAAAACATAGGTACACCCCAAGATATATAATCCAATTAGAACTTTATATAACTCAATATTGCCTATCAAAATTGAACTCATGACTTGGAGCTTGATTTACTTGGAGCTTCCAAATCAAGTGTCTTACCACTATGCTAATACCTCATTGTTACCTAAGGTGATAATAGATGTAGAGGGGTGTCAATACAAAGCTTTGAACTTTAGTGCTTTTGAATACATTGTAATTAGAAGTAACCTCAAATTTTTTGAAGTATTTACAAATTAGTTAGGCTATGTGTTTATGATATATATTTATTATTTGGCCCAAAGAATTTTTGATATTTTTCAAATTAATAAAATCTCATTGAGTTAATTACATTGAAAAAAAATCAAAACGGATGTACTTTATTTAATGATAATTCTCATGAAAAAGTTCATTCTTTAGCCAACTTTATGACAAAATTTTTTTATTTCAAGGGACAAAATCTAGGTAACAAAGTAGAGGTATTTGACTTCTTTGGCAAAACTTTCAACCAAAATAATAATTCCTCTTTTGCTATTATTATGACAATTGAAAAAACTATGACTAGGAGAGCTCTACCTCACTATTATGATAATAAAATTATTTTACCGGGACTAAGGACTCACTTTGACAAGCTAGTAGTTGGCATTTAGGCCAAAATTACTTCCAAACAACCCTAATTATTAATTCACAAATAACCACAAGCAAATTACATTTGCCACATAAAAATCATTGTTCAAGAAAACTGGTAAGAATATAAAATTATAAAATTCACGATGAAAGGTGAAGCAGTGGAGGCAAGTGTGCAAGTTTATAAAAGTTCAAAGATGAAAATATCAAATATAACATTTACATTTGCTTGGCAAAAAACGTGAGACTCGTACTTTAGGCAACTAACCGTCAACCTAACGGCGGGCAATGGATCTAAGGTTAGTGTTAAAATTTTAAAATTTTAGTGGGCATCAGCTCTACACTACTCAACTTTATAAAAATGTAAGAAAATATTTTCTTATTTTTAAAACATGTCATCAATTATTTAAACAATTTAAAATTATTTATTAAAACCTAAAATATAAAATATAAATTTATTAGTATAAACATAATATACTATAAAACTTTATTAGAAATAATAATTAATATTAAATATATTATTATGAACCTAATTTATAATAAAAGTTCAAAAGTTTTAAAAAATATTTAAAGATCCACTTATTTTCTTATTTAAATTTTTGTTTAATTTAAAGTTAGGGGAAGCCTTTTGAAATCTCAAATACCTTTTTAAAAATTTTCAGCATTTTTATAATGCTTTACATTCAAAGATCAGCGTATTTTATGCTAAAATGATGAAAAAACGGCTAAAAAAGGTATCAAATTATTCTAACCCTGATCAAGGTTCCTGGTTAATAAATTAAGTCCACTATTCACCCCTTACAAAACATTTGCAGCAAAATTTCACTAAAATTTTGAAATCAACAATTTCCATCATCAAATTACCGTAATCAAGCAAAATCCACCGTTTCTTCCAGGTTAATTTATCTGGACATTTTACCCATTTTATTTACCAAGAAAAACAGACACAGACGATAACACTAACACAGTTTGCAGTCGGCATGACAGGCATTACACCACATCCGAGTTCCGATACTTGCCCACAAAGATTCTTCCGTCCAAAACAGGAAAAAACTGTAAATGTTTTCACATTTGGTGGTATAAATCAGATATAGAACAGTCTGGTTCACATACCATGCCTTCTGCAACAAAAACTGGCAATTGAATTTATGGAACGCCGCAGACCAGTGCTTCGTTAGTGATCAGGTCTCTGAGACTTTGCCGCTGCCGATTCATGCTGTCGCTGTGGCGTTTGCCGCGGTCGTCCACGGCCGATGAAGAAGCGAGATTGTTCCTCAGTTGCACTTGCTTGTAAGCGCATCCAACCCCATATTCATGGTTCACAACTTCAGCTTTTGCAGCAGTCTCACCTTTCTCGATTTTCTGCTCCGAATCGTGGCCCCGATTGTGATGATGAGCAGAGATTTTGGCGGATCTACGCACGATCCAGTGCGGCCGCACAAACGCCAGCAGATTTTGCAGGAATCTGGCCTTATTCGTTGCGGCCCTGACATGCTCGTTTTGCTTTAGGCTCTGCTTTCTGCCGTGGCCGCCGCCATGATCGTCTTGGATATCGAGCTCTGGTTCCAGTTCGCCGTCGTCCTGAATGGGCGGCAGCGGCTCCGTACTGCTGTTGCGACGCGATTTTACTGTAAAGGACGCTTCAGCTGCTTCGATGCGAGGCATGGATAGGCTGCGTTTGTCATCAGCGTGCATGATGCTTCGGCTGCTGCTCGACCATGGCGGCAGCGATATTTCGGAGGATTTTCTGCGTGGTTTCATGGCCCTGCGTAGCTCCATGGAAACCGCCTGTACCTCGAACGCGTCGTACAAGCTGCTCCCGCTGTCCCATTCCATGTCCGCCACGTTTCTCGTCCATGGCCGCCGCTCCTCCTTCGGCGCTTCTCCTCTGCTGCTGCTGCTGCTGCTGCCGTATCTGAAATCCATTTCAGAACAAGAAGCAATATTAAAAGAAATTTGAATCCTTTGAGTCCTTTGGCCGCCGAAATGCCTTAAGATTCCAGTTTCCTTTTGCAGCGACCGCCTCTGTGTTCACGATTTTCTGCTTTTGATGGACCGATCGGCGCCGCAGAATATGCTTGAGTATTGCACTTTGCTTTGCTTAAACCTTAGAAGTTGGAGAGAACTCCAGACTTCTGCTCAATTTTGAGGCTGGATTTCGAGAGGATTCGAAACTAGTCCCAGGCTGTAAGCAAAAGGATTTGAATAAACGAACCGAGAAAGGATTTCAATCCTCTAGCTCTTACTTCTGCCGGACCTCATACAGACTTGTAGCGTGGATTACTTTCTTATCAGCTTCTTTCATCAACGCTGAGGATTAGGATCGGGTGCGTTCCATATGCATCAATCTGAATCCAGAAAGGATTCGGGACCAGAAACAGAGTGCTTTGATGTTGGAACGGAAGGTTTCAGGCAAAAGTCACAGGTAGGTATGTATCTGAAATCGCCATAATGTAACATATATCGGTAGTGTCGTTGACTACAGAAAAGCATTGAATGAAAGATAGCAGGGACTTATCAGGCAGGGATGGATCCACGTTAAGTTGAGGAGTTGAAAGAAATGGTGTACCGCAGCGAACACAACCTACCATCGTGGAGGAACGAAGACTACAGCTTTGGCAGCAATTGCGTCGAGCAGGGGTTTTATACGCGATGCGAACCGGTTCAGCATTTACGCGTAGATTGAAAAATCGCATCGAACAGAAGAATTGCAAATGTTTGATCGGATTTGAAAAGTCGCACTAGATCACGGTAAAAATGGGACAAAAATAGGCAGAATTTAAAAAAGAAGAAACAAATATTGTATAAATAAACAGGCTCAAAACGTATATTTCTTTAGTTAAAGCTTTGGAATGTCCAAAAACTGAGGTGTGAAGTTTTATTTACGATCATATACGACGCATATGGTAAGAAATTTGGCAAAGAAAAATTAAACATTACATGTGAATCCGATTTTAAGATTAAGATAAGATGTCACGATAAATTGCAGAGTTCTCAGTCTATGCATTTACGCAGCCAGGGTGAGATCGTTGGCGAATTTATATGTGAGGGTTATATGCATCTGAACACGTCATTTCACAATAAATAGCGATGCAGAAAAGTAAAGCACAAGACGCCATGGGACCATGATACGCATGAACGAACAGACAGACAGACCGACCGACCGAAAGGCCGGCAAGTGGTTCCAAGCAAAAGCAAAATCTGGTCTGGTCCGGTCCATGGAGTTTGTGTGAATCCGCAATCTTGTTCCGCCGGCATTTGATTCTGCAGAAATTTTTTGCAGTTTTGGCGGTTCCAGAAGCTACCCCGCTGAAAGATCATAATGGTTTCGTGACATTGGATAATGCCAGCTAAGGATGAACAAGACCAAGTCGTATATGACATGGCAGAAACGTAAACGCATTTTCTTAAAAAGTATTTGCGCCACATACTGTGAATGGCAAAAGACGAATGTGAAACTAAAACGGGAATCTCAATCTGTGTGTGTGTGTTTTTTTTTCACAGGTACGCGCTTACCAGGCATGCGAGAGATGTTCTAAGGTGGTGGTCCTCTTGGGCTCTCTCCATGGTTTAGGGGCCATGGAACACTTTGAGGCGTCTTCGGGTGATTCTCAAGTGTTAGAAAACCCACTTCGGCTTGGTGGTACCAAGTTAGCAACACGACACCCTCTTGTACTAGATCGTGAAGGATCTAGGGGTGAGGCACCTTCCCTTGTAGATGCATTGTTTACCCTTCCACCAATGTTGTTTACAAGGTTGTGTGTGTGCTTGTTTGCATGGTTCTCATTTTGGAGTTGGTTACCCTCCGTGACATGTGTTGCCATATATGTTAAGAAGCTGTGATTCTGCTTGCACTCACTCTTGAGTTCCTTGCTTGTTTGAGGTGTATTCCCCAGGTCTTCCACCCTAGATCCATTGGATCTTAGTGAATTCCTTGGGGTGTCGGACAACATAGGGGCAACGTTGTTACAGTTGATATTAAAGTGTTTTTTTTTTTAAATTGTGTTGTGATATGCATGTGCTCTTTGGTTGTGTTACTTCATAGAGGTTGTTCGTTTAATGGTCCCTTCAAATTGATACCTAGTTGATCTAGGATCATATCCTTATGTATTCTTGAAGAGTTGCTTGATGGCAATGTTCTACGCTCTTCATGAGGGGACAAATGTTAAATTGTGAGCAACTGATGTATGTTGCTGTCCTTGAGGATGTTAACAATTGCGTTGTGGTGATGTCCTCCACTTGTTTACTTGTGGTTGGACTAGTTCTGATTGTATGTGATATGGTAGAGAAGAGTTCTATTGGCAACTCAAGATTTTTGTTGCTCAAGGAGCTCTCATCTCTAGTCTCCAGTGACCAGTGATTCATTTGGGATGAATCGGACCGAGTCTTCGCTTCGATTTCCACCCAGATGACATGTTTCAAGATGACATTTGTTGAATTGTGCAGGATAGGATATCCTTGTACTCCCACTCATCCTAGATACAGTGAGTATGAGAAAATACAAATTGGGACAAGATGGTTCTCAGGTACCTCAGGATGGAGGTCCTTCGGACATGTGCTCTTGGTGAGGCTTGTTCTAGGTGGATTAAGACTGTTGCAGGCAAACTTCGTATGCTTGTGTTTGCGATTGTATGTTTGTCTATTTGTGTATGCATGTCTTCTTGGTTGTGCTTTCAAATTCAACATGCATGCTATCTTCGTGGTGTTTATTGTTCATAACGCAAGGATTGGTGTTCTACGTGGCATGATGACTTATTATTGGGAATGTTGAGGATGCATTTTGAGGTCGTTTGTGCCATCCCAAATCCAAATGTTTGTTGTCTTGTTTGACAACTTCTTGAGTGTGATGCATGATTGCCCTTGTTGATCTTTGCAAGGTGTGCTCCCTTGTTTGAGCTGGTTGTGCTGCCCTTGGGTTTGTGGCATCACTCTTTTGATTGGTGACATTTCTCGATCACTTTGATTCGAAGACTACTGGTGTGGGTCATCCTATTATAGGTTCTTGATGAGATCGTACCTCTTTTAATGAGAGTCGTCTTGTGGACGCATCCTCTGTGATGTTGCTCGTTGTTGTGAGAATTAGTTTTATACAGACCTATTGTTGGATAGACCTTGGTCTTCCATCTTATTTTTGAGTTGAGATGACAATTCTCTATTGCCCATGCCTTTTATGATTGTGTTGAGATTTTGATCCTGGTTGAAACCAATGTTAGTGGTTGGGAATGATTATTGTATATGAATCTTGGAATTTTGAGAGTGTGCTAACTCTGNTATTGTATATGAATCTTGGAATTTTGAGAGTGTGCTAACTCTGTCTGGGTGTGCCTCATGATGAAATCATTTGTTGAGTGTATCTAATTGACCCATTAATGTTTTGCATGATTAATCTCTATGCATGTTGCTGAGGCCTTGCTTTTTATGATGTGCAAGAGTGATATTACTTTGTTATATGATCATACTTGATGGTTGTGTATGAGGTTGATGTGTTAATTGAGTGCCTGCTAACTTCTATGTTTCTGAGTTTTTGTCTCAATGTTTGCAAGTAGCACAGGTACAAATATGCAGCTAGTGGTAACCTCAGTTGATTCTATGAGCACTATGTCTATGGGGAAGATATGTGCTCTTGAGACCTTCATGAACTGATTATTTGGTCTTAGAATCCCAAAATTGAGTTGCAGATTTATCAGTACCTTGGCTATGATGAATCAATAAGTACATTATGATTTGTTTACCTCTCTGTGCTGGGTGAGCACTAACAAAGGACGGTGATATGTCCTAGACCCTACAGATATTGGGCTAGCAGATGACATGAAATTGTATCCTTGGTCATGCCAAATACTGATGGCCCAAGAGGGGACAATGCATTGAGGTTCCACTTTGGCAGGTGGTGGATACTCAGTTGGCGTGTTTTGTTATTTGATCATTGTGTTCATATCCCGAATCATTTTTGTTCGATGGTAGTTGTGCAATGGATTCAGTACGACGGTCAATCATGTATGTTTTGAGATAGCAGTGCAGTGACAGATGATTGTTTATGCTTCATGACAAAGGCAAGTTTTTCTCAGAACAACATGGTTCTTCATGGTATGCTCCTGGTGGCCTAAATCCTTCTGCATAGTATGGGCTTGGGTAGTTTGTCCTATTGCCTTTTAGGCTTGGGTAGCATTCCCAAATACCATGTATGTTCTCATTAAAATGTATTCCTATCCTTGGGTGTGTGAAATGTATCCCTATGATATTCTCAATTCGACTATATGCACTCAAAAGTGCTAGATGTATTGCCCTATGTGACTCAGTTGTCTCCTAGTTGTAGGCCTATGCCACACCCTGTGACAAGGCCAAGCTTGATGTATGGTGTTTTTCGTGGTGCTTGTTTTGAAGCACCCTTGCTATATGTTGTAAATGGCCTTTGTGCCTTGATGTATAATTCTGCTGAAAACCTCATGGAAAATTCTTAGTTGCAATACGGTGTTGTAACAAATGGACCAAGGCATGTCCTTGCCCATTGTGCTCTTGAACTGGTGCCATGCGTTCTTGGTGATGTTGGCATGCCTAGATGGTGTGTGTTTTGGTGAACGTCCTTGAGATAGGACAAATCTTGGGAACACTTTCTCTTGTGTTTCTGGACTGGCAAAGATCTTGTTCACAGATGATCGATGGGGGTATGTAGCTTGTAATACAAAAAAAAATTGGTTTGATGTGGTTGTTCTTGATAACGAGTGGTTCATTGTGGCCATGTGAATTACAATGGTAGATTGAAATTCAAATCAACGTGATGTTGCAATGTCTAGTTGTGGATTAGTGTTGAGTTTTGGGTATTGGCACCTATACTCACTCTTCCATGTTGGATGCGATCATGGAAGAGCTTTGCAAATGTTGGGATGGTGGTCCATCCTTGAATAAATGAAATTACAAATGCAAAAATTGTGACTTCTCTTGGTGGCCTTGTTTGGTGGGCTTGAACGTGCTCAAAACACTTGAGCCTATGCTCGCATGATTGGGGGCTTCCAATGATTGTGCATGTGGGTGTGCTTTTGTGACCGATTGCTTTTGGTGCTTCTAAGGGCTATGGTGCACTCTCATGGCTTGTGACTTATTGGTGCTTTTGTGGTCTATGGTGTGATTCCATGATAGGGGACTCATTGTGCCTAATCGGCTATGGTGTCTTGTCAAATTTCCTGTGTACTCTATCCCTTATGTACACTGATGTATCACATTGTCCCTTCCTAATGTATTGTCCCATGTCCTTGGTGTAATGTTAATTCATGTTGGTGTTCTCACCTCCATGGTGGGATAGCAGAGTTGAGCATGATATTACTTGGTGAATCTTTAATAGTATGAGGGATCATTCTCCATTCTGATAGATGCCCTCTTCAGTTCTTGAAATAATAAGGCAAGTGGTATTGAGACGGTTGTCTCGTATTTGGGACCTAGAAGTAGTTGATGTTTGGGACTTGTTCCTAGCAGTTGCCCCATGTTTGTGAACTCTTGGGGTTTTTTTTCAAAGACAGAATGTTGTTACTTGGGTGAAATTTAGGGAAACTCCTTTGTGAGGCCACGCTGTTGATGTTTGTTCTTGTAAGCAAGGCATGATCTTATGTACTCACTCAGCTTTTGGGGGCTTCAGAGGAACTTCCTTATTGGGGTTCTTTGGTAGACCACCCTTATTGTAAACCCTTCAAGGATGAATTGTGTAGTTTTTTGAGTTGTAACTAATGTTGGTGAAGCCCATTTCATGTAAAACTATCTTGAGGACCTAGTCCTCCTATGGGCAAAATGTTGTTGTTGACTTGTGTCTATCATTTGGGTTGAATGATAATAGGTAGTGGTGTGACCTTGTCCACCACAAATTAATGTAAACGGGCTTGACTGGGATGCATGAAACAAAAACCCAGATTTCCCAAGATGAAATGGAAATCCCTCTTGATAAAGTTTCAAAGGGATGAACTGCTTGGTGTCTTGAGTTATTCTCAAGGTGAAATTGAATTTGGGTAAGACTTGTGAACCCATGTCTTCCCTCAGCTGGTAATAGTCCGATGATATGGTTCTATTGGCAATATTGACTACGTGGGCATGTATTATGGGTAAGGTGTAGTTGGGCTGATATACTTAACTATGGAAGAAACCTCCCAAAGAGGATCCTTCCTTCAAGTGCAAAAATCTAATGAAAGGTGATGATCATGAGAGAGGTAGTCATTCTTGATATAGTGGGGAAATTAAAATTCTGGGAACCTCGATGTTCCTTGGAGAATTCATGATCTGTTTGCTCTCAGAGGTGACTCTATATTCTTTCTTGGACCTAGTGTTCAAAAAATGGTGCTTGTCCCATAACTTAGAGTGGGAAGGATAGCTTATATGTTGCAAGTGCATTTGATCCTTCTCCATGAACGAGATATTATGGTTGCATTCGATGATGTGCTTATGGTTGACATGAGACATGTGTATTGAGGATTGTCATGGGGTTTGTTGCCTAATAGATCCTCCACTTGTTCTAACATTTGAGGAGGCATTTTCAATGTTGGACAGTCACAAGAGGTGTTGATGACAGTTTGGGCTTGTTGTATGATAGCCTCTTGGAGAAGTTTCCAAACAGATTTTGGATCTTCTCTCTTATTGTGGCAATGGAATACTATGGGATGGTGAATTGAGGTATGCGATGTTGATGTCTGCAAACAGCAAGGTCAAGCTCAAAAGATCCACCCTTGTACCTTGTTTGGAAGGGAGAACATGCTTGACTCCCTTCATACCAGCTTGAACAGACATGATGAAAAAGAAATGCACATGGTATCGATGCATGTGGAATCAGTGCTTAGATGGTTTCACTAGTGAGACCCCATGGGTCTGGATGCGAGTAGCAAAACATGGAGTTCTGTCAAGCATGAGTTGCTTTTGGAGACATGGCTCTTTGGAGCATGTCCTCCCTCTCAGTTTGGTGTTCCCAAGTCCCTCACCATGTGTAGTGGCCTTGGTGAGCCCTCAAAAAAAAATCAATGGGTACTGAGATGCCATTCACAAAGGAACTCGACAGGACTTGCGGAAGAGGAGTTGTCTTCTTGCATAAGTATGGGTTTACGCAAGAAGATATGTATCTAGACCTTCATAGGGGATAGATCTAGGGGATGCCTTAGAGACGTTGGTCCTTTGGGTTGGACTCTCCCACTCGTTATAGAGCAGGGAAGTGTTTGGGCTTCCTCTAATTGCCCCTTGCGTTTCATGCAAGGCATTGGATGGAAGGACATATCAGGTGTCGGGGTTGGTAAATTCCTTCAAGCCTAGCGTTAGAGGATTTGATGGATCCCCAAAGTTGACAAAGTTCCAAACCCATACAAAAGTGTACTCTTGAAGCTATCCTAGGCTTCACTCCGAGGATGTCGCTTTTTTGTGCGGGGGAGGATTGTGAGAGATGTCCTAGGGTGGTGGTCCTCTTACGCTCTCCCCATGGTTCGGGGGCCATGGAACACTTTGAGGCATCCTCGGGTGACTCTCAAGTGTTAGAAAACCCACCTCAGCTTGGCGGTACCAAGCTAGCAATAGGACACCCTCCTATTGTAACTCTCTTCTAAGTCTTCTTCATTCCCCCCTCACCGTGGAGAGCTACATGGCCCTGATTCTATAGTGGTTGTAGATATGTAGGTAGCCAAGAGTGGATAGTTTTGGTGTGGTGCCAGGCCACACCTTGTACCAGATCGTGAGGGATCTAGGGGTGAGGCACCTTCCCTTGTAGGTACATCATTCCCCTTCCACCAATGTTCTTTACAAGGTTTTGTGTGTGCTTGTTTGCATGGTCCTTGTTTTGGAGTTGGTTACCCTTTGTGAGGTGCATTTCCATATATGTTAAGAAGTTATGATTCTACTTACACTCACTCTTGAGTTGCTTTCTTGCTTGAGGTGTATTCCCCAGGTCTTCTACACTAGATCCATTCGATCTTAGTGAATTCTTTGGGGTGCCAGACAATGTAGGGGCAACATTGTTACAAGGCAAGTGTCTATGTTTTGCTTTAACTTTGGTTTACCTTTTTGGAGCATGGACAAAGATTTTCTATGCATTTTAACTATATTGAAAATTGATAAAAATGCAGACTTTCTCCTTTACTACATATTCTTATTTTATTTATTTTGTTAAGATTAAAATATTTTTTTGGTTGTTTATAGAGGTGCAATTAAATATGTGTTTTAAGGGCTGTCCTTGTTTGGTAGTAAGGACATGTAATTATGAGCTGTTACTACATGTTAATGCACAATGTAGAGAAATCTTAGGTCCACAACCGCATCCACATTTTTTTTCTACAAGTTGTTATGAGAAAATAACCTCTTTTGCTTCTACTAAAGAAATGGATGGCCAACCTTGGAAACAATTATAGTAATGCAAGGCACTATATATGTTCCATTCTAGTTTAAATGTAACTTCTTTGGTTTCTAATTGAATTCTAGGATCATGAAGTTTTCTTTGTAACTATTTATGAATTTGGTGAGGTTATTAACCTTAATAACCAAACCATAATCCTGACTACGCCCATAAATGCATGTCCTTACCTTCACATATTACTTAAGATGGAGCTTTATTGAAAAATCCACCATGCAAGTCCACTTTTCAAGAATTCCCCTAATAGGTGTTATCTTTGCTTGAAAAGTGAACATATTGCAATACAATGCTTAAATGTTATCACCTAACAACACCCATAAATATTGATGGGACACGATATCACATCCCACGCGATATCGCGTCGTCCCCTGCGATATCGCGTATGCAATATCGTGGTGCGTTGTCATATCTATAAATAAGAGG
>MNCI01030009.1:319959-362727 GCA_015680685.1 Gnetum montanum | reverse complement strand
CGAGCACGTGCATTACGCGTGGTGATCCCAGCAATGATTAGCATTTGGTAGCCACGGTTGCATCGATTTAGGGTGTGTATGATAAGTGGGAATAGATGCTAATGCTAGGTAATTAAGACTTAGTTAGTTAGTTAATCTCTTCAACCCTTCACCTCACTAGCATAGGAGATAAATCATAAAAACATATAAAAATCATATACCTCAGACTTACTTAACCATACATCGTGACAACTACAAGTAAGTCTGGGAAGACAACGAATGATTAACCTTAAGTGTTCCATGAGGCGTGTAGGCACTTAGTCCATGGAGTTCGACCAGATCATGCGTGTTACGCTCGTATTCGTATGGTTGAGTGTAGGGGTACCTCGCCACTCATCAAATATATACATAAAAAACTTAATCCTCTATTTCACATCCCCTTGCGCCACCTACTCCTATCTTAAAATTAGTATTTCATTTACACCCCACAACCTATCCTTAACCTACAACCATAGGCAACACCCATTTTCACAACCCTAACCCATATTTCTCTTCCTACTTTTTATACCTAGATACTTAGAATCTCATTAACTTATATCCTAGTTAATGAATGTTGCTTTGTAGAATGTGTGTGTCCTTAATGATCTTGGATAGTTATGTGAAGCAATTTATTTTATGATGGACAACCACAATGAGGTATTGTACATGTAGAAACCTAAATGGCATTAAGTACCAACTTTCATTTTCCATGCATAACATCTTGTTGCTAGGCCCATGTGTGATGGTTGCTCAAAATTTATTCACCCTCACTATCCTATGTGGTAGCACCACATGCATCTCTACTTATTGGAATGAACTTCATGTCATTATTATATATGTTCTATCCATATAGATAGGTAAATGAAATTTTAAAAAAGAGCTCCTTCAACATGTTGCAGTAGCTTCATCCTTGGAAATGCTAGGGGATTTCAATGTGTTGATACATAAATTTGGTTATAAGAAACACCCTTTGAATTAACATATTTTAAGATACTTTTACCTAGGGTGTCTTCCATATGAATATGAATCGTCTCAACTAAGAAAGCATAATATGGTACATTAAATTAACTATGTCTAAAATTAATGTAATGTGAAAATAATCTTTAAGGTTACTTTAATGATAACAGTAAACATGATGTTGATTAATTCAAGAGGGTGAAACTGATGCAATAACATAAAACTTAATGAGTTGGAATATAATATAATAGGCCCAATTTAATGATGAAATATTAACAAATGTCGGAGTTGAAAATAGTTGAATTGAAAGTCCAAAATAACTAATACTTTGAATAAAAAAAATTCCAAAATAAAAATATTCAGATTCTAAAATTGACAAGCGACCAAACTAGAACATAAAAAAGGTTTTGTATTATGATAAAAATAGTTTTCAAAGTAAAACAATAAGTAACACATTATGAGATACAGTGAAACAATAACTGATATATTATAAGATGTGGTATAAATAATAATAAATTAAAGTAGGAAATAAAATAGACAATAATGATCATATATTGAGTAGAAACTACCGAATTTAATGCCAGTACAAAAAAAATCCATTTTTATTAATAGTGTTTTATATGGTAATTGACATATTGTGGTTGATGAGTTGTAGTTTTGTTGGTTGCGTCGACGAGTTCTAATTGATGTGGCCTTTTTGACACATCGTATCATGCATTGACGAGGCCCCATTGATGTAGTGTCTGTATTTCGCCTATAAATACATGCCTACCAATTACATTTATGGCATCAAAATTTCAATAGTAGCGAAGCTCTTGTAATTTGTTTATTTGAAAGTTAGAATATTTCTCTTAAGTGCCTATAGTAGGAGTCATTGAGTGTACGGATCTTTATTCAAGCATTGTCGTACCTAAGCACAATAATGTGTGCAGCAATAAAGATGAGCTTTCTGATAAACCTTGTGGCATTCTAGATAGATTAAATATTTTATTTATGCATTTAATGTTTTCAATTATTTGTTAAATGTTTTTAATTATTTATCAAATGTTTTCCAATAATTAAGCTAATGAAGTAGTTAAATAAGATAAGCTAGATAGATTAGACACATAAGTATGACCACTTTGAGCGTAACATGTATTTGCTTGGTAATCCCAGTAGTGTTATCGCTTGGTATGTCTAGTAGCATAGTGCTTGGTAACCTAGCAGTGGATACGAGGGTTCAGGATGTATGTGGAGAGTGGGATCGAATGCTTATGTTAGAACTAGTTAGATATTAGTTAATTAGTTAATCTAATTACTTTTATCTCCCTTTGAGCACCAAACCATAAAATGTAAAATGATAAAACTCAGATGCCTCAATTACACTTAACCATACCAGTGTACATCACAAGTGTAATAGGGAAGATAATGATTAACCTTAAGGAAAAGGTTCATTACCTAGAAGACCAGTGCATTGAAAACTATGAAGTCCATGGAATTTGATTGGATCGTGTGTGAATACTTTTGATTCATATGGTTGGGTGTAGGGGTACCTTGCTGCTCATCATTGGCACCGTTGCCAAGGACTTTGTTTTTTGAAACATACACTATCTAGCATTAGTGAATATTATTAATATCGCTGGATGAACTTAAGGTCCACATCACTCTCAATGACATATAAACTACTAAGCACATTGATAATTTCATTCATTTTGCAAAATGCCTTCTTCTTCCCATAGATGTGAAGATGTTAAACCGTGGACCCCATAAGAGTGCAAAGTGATATATACTCATCTCGATGAGTATGTACTAGATTTCACCTTCATCATACATTAGGATAAATAGTTGCTATGGCATGATATGGAGGGCAACATCATCTTGCCCCCCATCTATTTATACCTGGGATGTTGCTTAAAACTCTTAAAAAGTTGGGCATCTTAGATCTTCATGAAGAATATGTTGTGAATAGTTATGACACTTAGGATTATCATCCCACTAAAACACAATGTAGGTGAGATCGACACTAAGAAAAGCACCATGAGTTTACAAAGGGGAAACACTTTAACAATCCCTTGTTCCTACTAAACTAAGATGATAATGAGGATCCTCCTCCTAAAGATTCTCAACATGAAGATTCTTCATCCCTTGTTGTTGATAGTGAGGGTGTGACCCTAAACCTGTAGTCAACTATTCATAAAATAGTTTAGGAAAAAGTGATAGTTAAGGTAGGGACCTGGGTAAACATCACAATAGCAAGGGATCTAAGGATGGTGGTCGTAATGAGCAAAAAAGTGGTGGCAGACACTATAGCGGCAGTGATAGTCCATCTTCTTCTCCATCCTCTTCATTTGATTCCAAACATTCCTCTTCATCTATTGGTTCTCATAAAAGCCACCATCAAAATAATCGTGATGAAGGTGATCAATGAGACAACAATGACCATGAAGGCCACCAAGACCGAACGGGTGGTCGAAACCATCATCAATGTCATTGACATAATGACGATGATGAACCTTTGTTGGTGACTTGAAGTATGCTCACTATTGTAGAGGTAGTTAGAATTCCAACTAGGCATATGAAAGACAGTAGGATTAAGCACTTAGACATGAATAATATCCCAAGATTTGAGGGGGGTACAACTTTGATCCACAGACACATCTACAAACTTTCCATGATGCCTATTCCTTACAAAATATAGAAAATGACTAGCAGAAACTCAAGCTCTTCCCCAGGACACTCATCAAGGAAGTTGAAAGCTAGTACTAGTCCTTAGAACCAAAATCCATTCATCGATGAAGTACCACGTTAGAGCTATTTAATGACAAATGCTAGATGTACTCTAGAGTGTTTAACCTGAGAAGGAAAATCCAAGGCTGGAAATAGGGAACACATGAACCCTTGGATGCCACCATGGGTAGATACTATTCACTCTTACACTAATGCCCTGGCCATGGTTATTCTTAGAGGGAGCAACTTCGCCACATCATAGATGGGCTTAGAGTAGAAATTAAAAGAACTCTTAGGGTGTATGTCCAAGGAAGATTGTTTGAACTAAGAGCTCATCAATTCCAAAGGCTGATTGAGAAAGTAGAAAAAAAAGAAGGTGAGCTACAAGAAAGAGAAAGTGCAGAAGAGTATAATAGGGATTCTTCCATCAGAAAATGAGAGGTCTGATCTTGTGACAAAGAGGAGTCACCACTTGATGAAGTGGTGAACAGGAAAACCTTTTGCATCCAAAAATCTATTTCTAATATTTTGGCAAAGGTTGATTAATTATGGAACTCTTTGGATGAAAAATTTCAAACTACTATGAAGATTGTTGAAGAATCTAAAGAGAAAAATAGTGATCATAACTACAGGAGGAAAAAAGAGGCTGAACATGCCTACCAAAGAGGTAAGGACAAAGATGTTGCCATAGAAGAAGTTGTAAAAACTGGCTCTGATCATGAAACTAATTGTGACATTTGTCAATACGAACATCCAAAGGGTTGTTGCGCTATGGTGTGACACTTACAAGAGTTTGGGATGTATGCATTGAATCCTTGACTAGCACGTAGGTAGGTACCTAGACAATTGCCTTATCATCAAGGCAATCCAAGGTAGTTCCACCAGCAAGAACAAGCTTACTACCCATGTGGAGCTCCTCCACAATCTTATAAACAATACCAACAATGATACCAACCATAATTGTGGGGAATGCCACTACCAAGGTAGAAGTACCCTTATAGGAAACTAGATACATATGGGTACTATGTTCAACAACCTATCTCTCCAAGAAGTTTTGCAATTCATACCTCATTTTAACATCACTATTACCCTTCTGATGAGTCGTCATTTGGGTGATCGCGATATCGGGGCCGCGATATCGTAGCCTGTCTCCTCATCTCTAAATAAGATGTAGACAGATCCGATAGGCAGCAATTAGTTTAGAGTTAGTTTTGATTTTAGTTTTCATTTTCCTCTCAACCCTTTTCCTCCTAGTGTATGCCCGCAGTGTGGTGATTGTAATTGTACGACATCCTTCATTCGAGTGTGACATACTTGGACACGCACATTATCAGCAATAAAGATCGAGATTACTTCATCATTGTAGCATTCACTTAGATTAATTATTTATTTACTTGTTATTTACTACTTTCCTAATTAATCTCTCTCACCCTTAAACTCCTATTAAATGTGGAATGAGTATGGCTTGATTATGAGCATTTAAGTGTGACTACTTGGTAACCCAGTAGCGTACCTAGGATCTGTGCTTGGTAATCCCAATGGTAGTTGTGCACGAAGTCCAAGATGTGTACGGATAATCAAGGAACAGATGCTCATCGCACTTAGGCTAGCTAGATTCCTTCTCATCCTTTCTCTCTTAGCTTAGATAATATTACCTTCCATTTTCTTCAGGAGTAGCATTAGGTTATAAACACATCATACACCTCACTCTGGACTAAACCATACATGACAAAGCTAATACTAGTCCAGGTGGGAAGATAGCAAACTGCGACCTAAGGCTAGCTGTCTAGATGCCACAACTATTTTATCTATGAAGTTCGACCGGATCATGCGTGTAATGCTCGTATTCGTATGGTTGAGTGTAGGGGTACCTCACCACTCATCATTTGCACTGTTGCCAGGGACGGTGCTAGTTATCTAGATTAGTTAGATCATACAAGGTTGCTGTATAGGAATTAATGATATATATTTTAAGAAAAAAAAATTATTAAAAGTCACACATAAATTCACACATAATTTCATAACCATGCCTCTCCTACAAGACTATGATAATGCCACATCTAGTGAGGCACTTCATTGGAGAACCAACGAATTAGATGACAATGAAGATTAAAGTATGCAATTTGAGGTGGGGGTTTTTTATAAACATAAATAAAGGCAACATCATCCCAACGCACGAAAGCATAACTTACCTGATGATGATGAACCCCTATTGGCCACTACAAGCCTAACAAAAATACAAGAGGTTGTTTGAATCTCCCATAGGCATTGTAAAGAGAGTCGACTACCCAGGCTCGATTTAAATAACTTCCCTAATTTCTCAGGAGGCTATGAATTAGATTTGTATCAACATTTACAAGCCTTCTACGATGCCTGCACATGGAACAACATTGATAACGGTTGGCAAAAACTCAAGATCTTCCCTATGACACTCGTTGACCAAGAAAAAGTATGGTATAGATCATTAAAACCATATTTAATATGACGTTGGTCAACAATGGTAGAAATTTGTAACGAAAGATATCAAACCTACGCAAGAGTGTAAGCCTTGAGGAAACAAATCCAAGAGTGGAAATGAGCACAACATAAACCCTTGGACATGGCCTTAGAAAGATATTATGCCCTGTTAAACAACTGTCTAGGCCATAAGTTCTCCGAGGAGAGGCTAATGTACCTTATTATTGATGGGCTATGTAATGAGATAAGAGAGACCTTAGGAATGTATGCCCAAGCTCAACTATATGAACTATGAACCCATCAAGTTCAAGAGCTTATTAAGCAAGTAGCAAAAGAATAAGGAGAAATGGCTAGATGGGAGAGTGTTGAAAAACATCAACGGGACCAAAATCTCAACTTAACAAAGGTCCATAATCATAAAAAGGAGAAATCAACCTATCACAAGGAGAAAGAACAATCTTTTCTGGTACAACAATCATTAGAGGAAGTTGAGGAAAAGATCAATAAGATGTTGGAATGAACATATAAAAAGTGTGGAGAATTTATTGATATTATTGAAGAGAGAGTTTTTGCCAACCAAAGAAGCAGGACAAAGTATCAGTAGACAATCGGAAAGAAAGGATAAGGAAAATAAGAGCTCAACTATCAATCATATGTATGAATGCAACATATGCCTGTACAATCACCCCAAGGGCCAATGCCCAATCTTGTTACATTTATATGAGCATTGGGGAAACACGTTACATCTAGAGTTCATACAGATATACTGTGTTCGATCACAGTGGCAACAATCCTAGTCGTGGGGGAGACCACCTGTAAACTGGAGACATCCTTCATATCATCCGAATCCAAACACTTATCTTGTTCAACATCCTATATTTCCAACTGGGTCAACATACTCTATCTCACCGCTCTACTATTCTCCTCAATATTATTAGCCCATGTCCTCAACACAACCACCACCTTGTGCACCTTATACTCCTCCTAATTTTTTAACATTCTTATCCTTTCCCTCCTTATACATCACCACCAACTATTCCTAAAGTGTTTGCACCATAGCAACAACCCCCGAATGTCACTTGTGCTAATATTGCCAACAGCAGTGAAAGACCTAAGCAACATTGAAGGTGTTCCTTCTTTAGAAATAACCCTAAGAAGAGACAACATGATTTCGAGGCCACTGCACCCTCCAACTTAGCAAAGTCCAACCATGTGGTGCATCCTTATCTTCAAATCCAATGCCTCATGTAACTCCATCAGGGCCACCAATTAATACTCCAACAATCATACGACCCAATGAACATAGGAATGGAGAGTGACAACCCGATCCTTGCATACCATCTTCCAATCACAAACATCATAGTGGGTCAACTCTTTACCCAAGAACCACATCTTGCGAATTGCCCCACTATGCTTACTATAATCAAGTGTGTGAACCCCGATGGGGTAAAGATGACCAAGTCCAAATATTTCAAACATGCAAGGATCCTCATCTTCCATTTATTAATCCTTGCCATCCTCAACTGTTTAGTTATGGAGGATATCCCCCATTTTAATAACAAGCAAGATTAATAAATATTTTTCATTTTCTTTAATTTTTTAATTTTTGTTTTTTAGTTTTTCATCTTTCAACTTCTTGTTTTATCTTTTTGTCTTTTTGGTATTTTTGTCTTTTTACAAGTAATCTCGTCTACTAATAAAACACTCATGTGGATCGTTGGTTGAGGTGTGTTCTATGTTATCAAGTATTGAGTGATCAATTATGTGGACAGTGAGCCCACTACACCCACTCATCCATTCTACAAATAAAAGGTTCTATTTGAGGGTACAGTGATATTATTAACATTCTTAAAACTTCAAATTAATTTTGTGTTCATTGTACCCAGAATGAAGAAGGATGGACCAAGAGGGAATGATTAGGGTGTGACATCAAGGGGACTTGCAAATTCTCTTTGGTGACATCTATGGGAGTTATCATGTAACGTGGCTGTACAAAGATCCTTGTAGATCTAATGAAAAATGGAAGTAAGAGTAATCAAAAGGCACTCAAAAATCCCATGCTATTCTAGGGAGTCCCACTAGAAAGACATGCACCCAAGCCTGAAGGTTGGCGGCTTCTCTGGATTCAACAATTAAAAAAAAAGAAAGAAAGAAAAGAAAAAGAGACTGCCACAAAATAAAAAATCACTCCTTCCTTGACTAAAATACCAAGTGATTGTACGCCTTGTTGTCATGGTACTCTCATAGTTGCTCATCATGGGATGAAACAATGCAATGTCACTGATCAGAGGAATGGACTTGGTCCTAATCTTGGAATGACAGGTTAATGACACATTAATCATGATTTACACATAGGATTCATTGTGCCCTAGATCAGTTACCTCATGTCCCAATCTCTATGATCCCTTCTATAGTTCGTCTCATCTCACTGTTCGTGTAATTGTAGCTCGTGTTGTGTGTAACATAGAATTCTTACCTCATTCCAATGATATTTACATGTGTGTGTTTTGTAGAATCAGTGTAGATTACATTTAACCCTTCTAGTGCCCACTGACACTTTTAAGTGTGGTTACACAAGGGCACTATAGGTTGGAACCTGCTTTGGGGAGGACCCACTTGTGTAATCTCTTGTAATTTTCACTTATGACACAGCTCACACACACCATTTCTTACCCTCAGCCTATCTTTCATAACATTCTTTCCCTACTAGTATCCCTCCAATTCAACATTCCTATGAACCATCACATAGCCTTTTTCTCTACCATTTGAGGTCCTTATTGATAAATTCCACACCATCATAATTTTCATGCCTTTAGAACTAGTTGAATTACCTTGGAACCCTTTAACAATAGTCCAGATGTTCTTAGTTTACATCGTTTAATTTCAAAGAAATATTAAAAATTTGGTACATTCTCTAAGTGCCCTAACTTCAATGAAAATATATATAGGCGATCCCCCCATAACACTTAGCATCATTTCTTACCATTCACACGGGCGATTTTTCGAATCTTTTCTCTATGACTTGTGATTGTGTGACCCTTGCTTTCATATCTGTATCTCACTTGCTGGTACTCCAATTTTAATTCCATTTGAACCTGCTTGAACCTAGAGTGTTTAGCTTAGTCGTGGGGGAGGGACACTAGCTGAATAATGCCTAACTTTTTTGGAATTTATCATCGCCCAAAGGATGTTATTAAGGGTACTTAGTTGTAAATTAAGAATAAAATGTGCCAGAAAATCATTTAATCCTTTAGGTACACTAGGAGATTAAAATTGGAAACCACCTAAGTAAAATGGACTCATTATTACAATCTTTCAGGCAAGATCACATGAAGATAAACAAATTAATTAATTAAGGCAAGCAGTAAGGTATAACTTAATTTCAAAAAAAACCTTACTAACGCTTGGTCCCATGTGATTGCCGATGGCCCAAAAACATGGACAAAAGGAAGGTCCTACTCAAGGTGGAAGCAAACGACCTAAGAAAGGTGGAAGACAAGATCTTGTTAGACAACATGCAGAACAGGAGAAGTAATTGTTCAGTATTCATCAAGAGGACCCTCCTACTGTACAATCAAGGCAGGTGAAAGGAGGAGCTGCTATAGTGTTTGAACAGGGACGATATCTCACGCTAACCTAGGATTGTGTTTAGACCATCCATGAAAGGTCCATATTCACTATAGTGATCATGGAATTAAACTTTGGACCTTTTGCATAATTTTATCTAGAGGCCGTTAGGAATCACCTCAAAGGATCCCTATTATGGCCTACCCTCTCTGAAAGTGGTGCTTGGTATTAGGGAAAATGTACCAATGTACAATAAAGAAGAAGGTACCACGGTTAACAATTGTGGTGTGACTGTTGATTTCTCTGTTCAAGCCATTTCAAAAGTATTAAACCTTCTGAATATAGGGCCAAAGGCTGCTCAGAACCAGTTGGACACTTTCAGAACTGAGCAACTTAATAAAATATTGACAAAGAATAAAAGGGTGGTAGAAGAAAAAGAGAAGGCTGATTGGGATGCCTCTATGGCATAAGCGCAAACTTACATGCATGCTAAGGCACTCAAGGCCTTACAAGAGGAGAAACTCCAGGCCATACTTTGACACCATCGAATCCCAAGACCTGGAGTGCAAGAAAAGGGAAAGACACCCATGGAGGAGCCACCACCACTAGGAACTACATGAGTTCCACAAATTTTGTAGTTGTAGCACATTTTTTGTGTTGTGTCTTTGTTTTGTTTTCATTCTACACTACAGCATAATCCCATTTTCAACATCCAATAATCCCATACCTATCCACTGTGTAATCACTGTAACTCGAGGAAGAGTTTTCATTTAGTCATGGGGGTATGATGAGTTGTCATTTGGGCGACCGCGATATCACGTCCGTGATATTGCAGCCCAACCGCGATATTGCATACATGATATCGCATCCTGTCTCCTCATCTATAAATAAGAGGTAGACAGATCCAATAGGTAGCAATTAGTTTAGAGTTAGTTTTGATTTTAGTTTTCATTTTCCTCTCAACCCTTTTCCTCCTAGTGTATGCCCACAGTGTGGTGATTGTAATTGTACGACATCCTTTATTCGAGTGTGATGTACTTGGACACGCACATGATCGGTAATAAAGATTGAGATTACTTCATCATTGCAGCATTCACTTAGATTAATTATTTATTTACTTGTTATTTACTGCTTGCCTAATTAATCTCTCTCACCCTTAAACTCCTGTTAAATGCGAAATGAGTACGACTTGATTACGAGCATTTAAGTGTGACTACTTGGTAACCCAGTAGCATACCTAGGATCTGTGCTTGGTAATCCCAGTGGTAGTCATGCACAAAGTCCAAGATGTGTATGGATAATCGAGGAATAGATGCTCATCACACTTAGGCTAGCTAGATTCCTTCTCACCATTACTCTCTTAGCTTAGATAATATTACCTTCCATTTTCTTCAGGAGTAGCATTAGGTTATAAACACATCATACACCTCACTTTGGACTAAACCATACGTGACAAAGCTAATACTAGTCCAAGTAGGAAGATAGCGAACTGCGACCTAAGGCTAATTGTCTAGATGCCACAACTATTCTATCTATGAAGTTCGACCGGATCATGCATGTAATGCTCGTATTCATATGGTTGAGTGTAGGGGTACCTCGCCACTCATCACCTTCAGAGTAACACTAAACACATTCATCATCTACTCAAGGGGAAAGCCCATATCCATACCACCCTCTGCATCTATCTACACACACACCTCCACCTTTAACATAGTTACCTCTTGCTCCATCCATGCAAGGCGAGATTCATCCATAGTTGCAACAAAGAAATGCTACGAGGGCTATACATTCACAACTAGCTTTTTAGCCAAGTGCTTCGAATAATCGATCCAGAAAAAGACCCTTCTTCCCACCTAGCTATCCTCACCAACCCTCACAACATAGTGTGACTAATCATCCTGCATCTCCAATACCCGTATCCTCTACATCAAATACCTTTAAGTGCCTTGAAACCAACTACTGCCTCAACTTCACACTGTGATGCTAACTCATGCTATTTCCAATTAGATTAAGGTTGCAATCTTCCTACGAAAAGATCTAACCTAGGAAGTCCACTCATTTACTTGTAGATCATTGGACATGAGCCATGTAAGGCTCTTCGTGACTCTAGTTCTAGAGTTAATTTCATCTCCCATGACATGTACAAGGCTTGGAACCTACCACCTCTCAAGATGAGCAACATCCATCTAGAATTGGCAAATCAGTCAATGACTGTCCCTCTGAGATTAGTAGAGGACATTGTAACCATAGTGTGTGGGTGGTCCTATCTTGCTGATTTTCTAGTGATCAAGGTTAAAAATTGCAAAAGTGACTTCTCCATAATTATGGAAAGAGCTTGGTTAAGCACGACCAACACATGTATGGGCATAATGAATCTCTCTCTAGAAATATCGAAAGAAAATAAATTGGGCAAAATAGAGAAGAAGTGTATTCCATGTGTCGCATATAGTGATATCAGGTGCAATTGTGTGCAAAAGATTTGGTCCATCAAAAGTACATATATTAAATCATGCAATTAGTGTGCATAAGAAATTAATATTCAAAGGTGTTTGTACATAGCAACCACAAAATAGGAGGGCACCCAATGGCTGATAGCTGACTTAGATAGCAACAAATTATGCATGGAACCAACTGAGATCCTAACATGTGCTTATGTTAAAGGCATGGATAAACTTGAATAAGTTCATCCCTAACTCTTTAATGAAGATGATGATACTTGTTGGGGAGAGATGGAAATCCTTGATAACTTCAAGTAAGGCCCCATAGAGCTAAAAACTTAACTAGCTAGCATGGAATATGCATTTTTAAATAATGGTAAGCTAGTCATAATCAATGCTAAAATTTCTCTTGAACAAAAAGAAAAGTTGTTAAAGGTGGTTAACAAATGGCCAACAGCCTTTGCTTCATCATATCCTAAGCTAACAAGAATCGATATAAGGATATGCTAGCATCACATTTACACTGACCTAGCCATGAAGTCTAGAAGACAGCCACAAAGATAGCTGAATCCCAAATTGAAGTAGATCATCAAGGAGGAAATTAAATAACTCCTTAAGGCATGGTTCATCTATCCCATTGTGGATAGTGAGTGGGTTAGCCCATTCATAATCATGCCAAAAAAATATGGCAAGTGGAAGGTCTGCATTGACTTCAAGTTGTTGAATATGGCAATGTTTAAAAATCATTTTCCATTGCCATTTGTGGATCAAGTGTTGGACACCATATCTAGGCATTGTTATTATAGCTTCCTGGATGGTTATAGTGGTTATAACCAAATCCAAATTATGCTAGAAGATTAGGCTAAGACAACATTCATGAGTCCTTGGGAGACTTTTGCATATTGTAAGATGCCATTCGGTCTATGCAATGCCCTTACAACATTTTAGTGCTTGGTTCTTAGTATCTTTTAGTAATAGATTGATAGTGGTGTGAAAGTCTTCATGGATGACTTTTCCACCTATGGAGCTACGTTTAAGCAAGCCTTGGACCATCTTGAGCAAGTATTGAAAAGATGTGTTAAAAAAAATCTACGACTCAACTTGCAAAAGAGCCATCTCATGATCCAAGAAGGCATTGTACTGGGGCATAGAAGCACTCATGTAGGGATTGAGGTAGATCCAAAAAAGATAAGGGTCATCTAAGGAATAACACATTAGCCAAAGATAGTTAAAGATGTTCAATCATTCCTTGGACACATTGGCTACTATGGGCAATTCATAGAGAATTTCTTTAAGATCTGAAAACCATTGGTATAACTTACAAAGAAAGATGCACCTTTCATCTGGACCAAGAAATGTGAATATGCATTCCAATAGTTAAAGGAAAAACTCATAAAAACAATAATTCTATAAGCACCAGATTGATCTAGACCTTTCCACATCATGACAAATGAATCTAACTATGCCTTAGGAGTAGTGCTCACATAGATGGTCAATAAGAAATGTCTATACTACATCCACTGTGCAAGCTAAAGCATTGAGAGAGCACAATTAAATTACACCACTATGAAAAAAGAACTAATGGCTATGATGTACACTCTAGAAAAGTTCAAGCACTATGTGCTTGGCTACAAAGTATTTATGCACATTGACCACGATGCAATTCGCTTATTCATGAACAAGCCAGCAGTGAGTCCTTGTGTCATACAATAGCTTATGATCTTGTAGGAATTAAATCTCATGATGGTAGATCGAAAAGAGACTGAGAATATGACAGCTAATCACCTCTCTCACTTAAGATGGGATAATAAAGAGGAGGAGAGTTTGCTCTTTGATTAGTTTTTAGATGAACTCCTCTTTACAGGAGCAATAAATGATCAAACACCCATAGAAAAAACATGGTACAATGACACCCTCACTTATCTTCTCACTCAATAGATGCCACAAGATTTTGACTTTAGAAAGAAGCAACAATTTCTTCATTGGGCCAAATAATTCATGGAAATCAATGGACACCTTTGCAAGCTATGTGTCGATTATCTAATTTGTTGGTGTGTCCCTAATGAAGATCATATGCATTCTCTAAGATGCTCATGAAGGGCCTTGTGGAGGTCACTATGTAGGAAGATGCACAACCATAAAAATCCTAGTGGCAGGATACTATTGGCCTACACTCTTCAGGGATGCCCACTAATTTGTTAAATCTTGTGAACATTGTCAATGAGATGGGGGGATGAATGCTTGCATGGAAGGTCCTCAACAGTGAGTTCAAACCATTAGAACCTTTTGACATATGGGGCATTGACTTCATGGGTTCCATCACATCCATGTCCAATGGAAAGACATATATTATCATAGCAGTTGACTATTGCACAAAATGGGTAGAAGCAATCGTTTCTTATTGTACATCATCCATTGTTGCTATATTTATACAACAAAATATTGTAAATAGTTTTGGGGTGCCATGTTCACTAATTTCTAATAATGGAACTCATTTCACAGGTGCCACTTTTAGAAAGTTAGTGTAATGCTTGGGGGTTGAATATAAATTAACAACATCCTACCACCCCCAAGCCAACAGTCAAGAAGAGGTAACCAACCAGGAGATTACAAAAATACTAATATGGACTATTAGAAAATATAGGAAAGATTGGAGTACAAAAATTAATGATGCCCTCTGGCCTTACCATTCAACATGGAAACTTCCTATTAGCTACTCTTCCTATGAGTTAGTGTACAGAAAACTTCCAATGTTCCTAATCTAGTCTGAGCTCTGTACACTCTCAATAACCTATCATTTGAATCTTGACCTAAGTCTAGCACAAAAAAAAAAAGATTGATAAACTTAAATGTGCTAGATGAAAATCAATTCAGTAAGCAATGTCATGACCTAAGAATATGAAAGGTAAAACTTCAACTAGGAGATAAGGTCCTCTATTGGATCCCCACACATGTACCTCAGAACGAAAAATTTCAAACATTATGGGAGGAACCTTATATAATTGATCAAACCTTTCCCTTTGAGGCCATGTTGATTTAGAAGCCTAAAAGCCCAATAAAAAGTAGTTGGTTAACATCCAACAAATAAAACCTTTCCTCAAACCAAGATGGACGAGTGCAACTACCACCTCAACAAATGGACAACGATGTTCCATTTTTTGGATCTCCTCCTTCCAACTCAATCATGGGGGAGATGGCCATTCATGCTAATAATCCATATGGCTTCCCAATTTTTCTACTTTTTGTTTTCATGTTTTTGACTTTTACAAATTATTTATTTTACAAATTTTTGATTTTTATATTTTTCTAATTTTATATCATTGTTAGTACCTTTGAACCTTTCTTGATTATTTTATACTTTCTTATATATTTTACTTTATCTTGTTTTGATCAAAGTGTGATATTTCCTCATTTTTGCTAATAAAATTGCTTTATTACCACAGGACACAATGCCACTGTTGCTATTTACTAATGATGGTTTGTGCTTAATGTTGTGATTTTCGATGTTTGGTTTCTATTTCTGTATTCTAATATCTGATGACTATGACATGGTTTATTTTTCATGGAACAAGTAGTGAGTCCACGTTATCTGCCCATCCAATAAACTCTATGGTTTTCCTTGTTTTGGGAATTTGAGGTTCCTTCCATTAAAGAAAATTTTAATTAATCAGTGACCTTTGTAGTTCTAGAATTAGGAAGGATTCAAAGGTTTGTAAAGGGTGTGACTTCAAGAGCACTCAATACTCTACATACTCTTCTACTTACTTGAGTGTTTTTCATGGGCTTACCATTCCATTCCAACCACTAATAGGAAGTCAAATAAAGTCTTTGCATGGTGTGGTTCCCATCCAAAAATTCATAAAATAAAATGAAAAAAATGATGGGAATTCAAAGCACACCCCTTAGACACAATAAAAAAATAAGTCTTTGCATGGTGTGGTTTCCATCTTAAAAAAAAGAAGAAAAAAAAACACGATGGGAATTCAATGCATACCCATTAGACAAATAAATGGGCTACATGCATTGGTTATGGGACTAGAAAGACATGCACCCATGCTTAAAGGTCCCCTCTAACTAAGGCCCTCTTTCACTTCCTAATTCTCTTTGGTGGTTATTTTGTGGAAGCACTCTGGTGTCTCATATAGGTGGATCAGTCTTAGAGTGGTGATGCAAAGTCACTAAAAGTGGTTGGTTTTGGTTTGGACTAAGGATGGATCTTCTCAGGTTATTTTAAACACAAATTCCACTAGGGAATTCTTAGGACCTTAATTTGGAATTCCATTCCACCTTCTCCATCATCCATTCATGCTACCATAACTCATTTCACTGCCAAGTTCTATGTTATGCCCTATGTCTTAGTCTAATATGTTTGAATTCTTGGATAGATTCTTCTTGGTTGGTCCTTAACTTTTCATAACTATTAATCAAATATGGGGCCCACAAACTCCTTAGTTGAGGTTATGCTAGGGCAACAAGGGCATGAGCCTGCTATGGGGAGGACCCACTTGCATAGTTCTTGGTTTGGTTAGTTAAGGTTCCTCACCTTGGACATTGCTACAAGCCTATTTTTTGCATATTCCATTATGTATTTCATGTAGTTTTCCTTAACCTTTTATTTCATTCATCCTCTAAATCATTTTTCTGCATTTTTCCAAATTTATAAGCTCTAGCACCCTCTTCTCATATTTTCATACTGTTCTTGGCCTTTTGAGCTTTCATTTGATCCCAATTTTATTCAAAAACTCTTTGTATTTTGCAAGTTTGATCAAAGTCAGTAGTTGTCTACAATGATTAATAGCTATGTTGCAAGGCCTCATCGACACAATGCAAAAAATCCTATATATACCACCATGCACTTGGAAATTTTTGTCATTTCCCCCATAACACATGGGGAGTTTTTGCCATTTTTTTAGAGCCCAAAACCTTCAAGAGCCCATAACTTCCTAAACATTTGTCCAAATCACTCTGTTTTTTGATCCTACACTTACCAGAGGTAAGCTCTTTATTGTAGGGGCCTCAAACCTTAAGGTTTTCAATGAAAATTTTTGAAAATTTTTCTAACTCCCCCAAAGGGTTAATAAGCTTAACAATATACAAACATCAATTTTTTTGAGAGTTAACCCTTCCAAAAACCTTTGGGATGATTTATTAACAATAAAACATAAGTAAAATAATAATTAGAGTAATTAAATCAACCATAATCACAACTTAGCCAAGTGTAATTATCCTAAGAGATAAAGGTATCCCAATTACTTCATGTTACACAATGATTGTTAACCCATAGTTTTATTGTGATTACTGATGGCACAAAGACCTAAGCCCCCATAGGAAGGAGAACCTTCTCAACCAAGGGAGAAATGACCCAAAGCTAGAAGGGGCCAACAAGAACAAGCCCAAGAACTATCAGAGGGATCCCATGCAAAGTGACCTCTTCGTGAGGAGCCTGAAGTGGAATCTATTCAACAAATTCTAGAAGAAGAAGTGCCCATAGAACACTCATAATAAGGAAAAGTGCCAGGACTCGTACCAAGGCTTGAACTCACTTTGACTCAAGCCTACTCTGACATCATCAAGTCCTCAGAGATTTAATGATTAGTTCTTCAAGAAATAAATTTTGGGCCATTCCTAGAGAAAGCTTCAACAGATGTCAAAACACAATTACAGACCTCTCCCATGTGGCCAATCAGCACATCTAGTGTGGAATGGTACATGGAAGAGACATATCTTTTCTGGAACAAAAGAAGGCTGGGATCCACAATAATGATCAAGGATATTCAAGTGTCCTACTTAACTGAAGCTATCACACAAGCACTAGGGTTACTTGACATTGGGAGATAGGTGGTAGAGCTATCAATGAAAGGTGATCCTAAGGCCAAAAAGAAGTGGACTCAGTGGTGCTACAAGGTCAATTGTAAGAAGTACAATGTGCTCACACCAACAAAGCACATCTATTTCAAAATTGTAGCCTATCACCTCAATCCAATAGTCAGGCCCAGCAAGGTGACTGCCTTCTCTGCCCTTACATGCGTTGCTCTACATGGGAGAATTCCTATAAACCTTCCAAAACTCATCTATTTGGAGATTGAAAAATGATTAAAGAAAAATGAACATGGAAGGAAAACCCTGCCCTTTCCATGCCTCATTCAGAAACTCTACAAAAGACTAGGAATCATCTACTATGTCAATGACACAATCAGGCATGATCCTTTGGCCTCATGGTCTAAAATCATGAAAGAAAAGATGCCAAATACAACTCAAGAGGAGTAGCTACCACCACCATCACCCACTCAAGAAACAATGCCAAAAGCCCACGCAGTCATAAAGCACTTGCATAAAATATAAGAGCAGCTCTTGAGTGAGTAAGAGAAACATGTAGGGACGAGTGGTATGGATCCATTTGTGTATAGACCAGCAATGAGTTACCTTAATGAGGTGGCTCAAATAATCAGCTAGATGGAGGGGGGTGAATTGATATTTCTTTGCCCAATGAATGTAGTTGTCGATGATGTTAGATCCTAATGCTCAAGAGGTGATAGTGTCATTATCTCAACTCCATTTATTCCTATAGATATATGGAAATGCTACCACCTTCTCACTGTGTTTGGAGGAAGGTGAAGGGGCAACTGTCCTGGTGATGTAGCACCAAGGGTAAGAGATGGTAGCTGAAGTTGTTGCTAACCATTTTGCTGAAGCACAAATGCACCTATGGCATTTGTACTAGATGTATCTACACTTCGAGATGTGCAAAAATTTGCAAGCATGGTTAGTGGAAAACTGAATGTAGCCCAACATGAAGAATTGCTAGATTGACTGGTGGGGATTGAGCAATTGATTCTGAATATCTTCAATTTTCTAGAAAACATCATTGCAACCTAGTTAGAGTTATTGGACACAAGGGGCAAATGCATCATCCTAGAGGGGCAACTCAAAATGGATCAAGCAAAAAATCAACATTTGGTTGTAGAGGTTGCTGAATTACATGCCCACATTGCTGACCCTGCGATCCCCAGCCCAACAATAACCAGAGATGAAGCTTTCTAACAACTTCAAGAATTATTCAAGAAGGTTGAGGAGGAGTCAGTAATGACCATCTTTAACTAATCCATAGTAGAAGAAAAGATGCATTCAATTCAAAAGGACTTGGCTTAGATGTGCTAGGAGAATAAGGCTTTGACTGCACAAAATCATCATGTGCGTAATGTTGATGCCCAGAAGGAACAAATGCAAGAATTTATTCATCAATAGTAGGAGTAGCTAGCTAGGGTGAATATGGAATTAAGGAAATTGACAATAGAGAATCAAAATCTATTAATGGAGGAAGTTTCTTTCTTATGCTAGAAGCCTACCATCAAAATTGTTGTCTAGAAGAATGAAGCTTTGAAGTTTGAAAAAGTTAAAAATCACTATAGAGACCAGGTTGGCCTATAGAAAGAAGTCAATGAGAAACATATCCAAATGGTGAAGGTAAAAATAAATGAATCTCTCCAACAACTCCAATAAGGAAAAGAAGTTTTACACCCATCATTGATGGGATTAATGCCTACAATAAAGCAGAGATTTGCTTAAAGGAGTTTTAGATGGAAGAAATGATAGAATACATGGAGCTATCCAATCTTTGATATGCGAACCTAGCTATGTTGACTACCGGATGGCAATGGCTAGAGTTAGAGAAACAAGTGGCTAGCTCATATTTTTTTATACAAGGTAAAGTTCAAACACCATAAAGACACCAAGAAAAAGCTTGAGACTTTGAACGTTGAACTCGAAGTTCTCAGAGCACAATTCATAGATCAATGATCAACTGTTGAGAACCTAGCCAAAAGGATGAATGATTACCAGGAGTTGAAGGATACAATTAAAGTGTTCTACATTAAATGCAAATAATTCGTTGACTTCTTTATCAATCTAAAGGAACTATTTCTAGCAATTCCATGTCCTTGGGATGTGCTTTTTCTAACTCACATTGGCAAAGCTGCATGGACAGTGCACGATCCTAGAAGTAAGAAGGAGAAAATAAAAGCACCGTTGTATGCTTTTTGCCTCCTACCAAAAGTTGCAATAGCAATAGGAAAGCCATAGCCATCTCAACCGTTGCACGTGCATGAAGCCAATGAAGGTCCCTTAGAACCTCAGGAGTCACCATTACCTAGGACTGTCTTATCTTCTCCATCAAACTTCATTCCATCAAGGAAAGTGCTATCCAATTTTGAAGAGTCATGTCATCATATTTAATTTTGTGTCATGAACACTATCATTTTTGTAATTTTTTGATCCGTACACTTAGGCACATCATTTTTTATCAAGTTTGTCTATTTTGTTTATAAAAGGTTAATCAATAATCCCATACCTTCCCAATTTTGTAAAAGAACTCAAGGATGAGTTTTCATTTTGTCATGGGGATATGATGAGTCGTAGTTTTGTCGACTATGTTAACGAGGCCTTGTCAACGCACTGTATCATGCATCAATGAGGCACCATTGACATAGTGTCCATATTTTGCCTATAAATACATGCCTACCACCTGCATTTATGGCATCAAAATTTCAAAAGTAGCAAAGCTCTTATAGTTTGTTCATTTGAGAGTTAGAATATTTCTCTCGAGTGCTTGTAGCAGGAGTCATTGAGTGTACGGATCTTTATTCGAGCATTGTTGTACCTAAGCATGATAGTGTGTGTAATAATAAAGATGAGCTTTCTGATAAACCTTACAGCATTTTGGATAGATTAAATATTTTATTTATGCATTTAATGTTTTAAATTATTTATTAAATGTTTTCAATTATTTATCAAATGCTTTCCAGTAATTAAGCTAATGAAGTAATTGAATAAGATAAGCCAAATAGATTAAACACATAAGTACAACCACTTTGAGCGTAACACATATTTGCTTGGTGATCCCAACAACGTTATCGCTTGGTATGCTTAGTAGCATAATGCTTGGTAACCTAGTAATGGATATGTGGGTTCAAGATGTGTGTAGAGAGTGGGATCAGATGCTTATGTTAGGACTAGTTAGATATTAGTTAATTAGTTAAATTAAATTAGTTAATCCAATTAATTTTATTTCCTTTTGAACACCAAAACATAAAATATAAAATGATAAAAATTAGATGCCTCAATTACACTTAACCATACCAGTGTATGTCACAAGTGTAATTGGGAAGACAACGATTGACCTTAAGGCAAAGGTTCACTGCCTAGAAGACTAGTGCACTGGAAACTACAAAGTCCAAGAAATTTGATAGGATCATGTATGAATGCTTGTGATTAATATGGTTGGGTGTAGGGGTACCTCACCACTCATTAGTGGTCAAAGTAACAGAAGAATCATACACTTCACATATACATAATGATCAAGCAAATAATGAAATTAAATCCAAAGATCATTTATCTATGAATTAAGCTACATACTACTAAGTGAACTGTCATCTATACAAGCTTGTCCTCTTGTACCTCTAATGGTAAACCATTTTCAACAAGTCCATGTACTTGATCTTTTGGTCTACGAGGAGCTACCAATAGAGCTCTTAGTTAAAGTCAAGCTCAATCTCAATCTACTCTCCCTAGGTGTGTGAGGATTGAAATTGGTCCAAAAATGACTCAAATGGGGTAGTGTGAGGTAGGGAATGGGGATTTTAATTTTGTAGGAAAATTAGCTAGTATGAAATAGTTATCTTTTCCCTTAAAACTAGTATTAATAAAAGACAAAAGGAGGGACTTTAGGTTTGGCACATAAAATACTATGAGTTGAAGCTTCTCCCTCCTTACCTTGGTTCTCTTTATCCACCTTTTAGAACCTCCTCCTTCCCAATCATTTGGGTTCTAAGCCCTTTCAACTCCTTCCCCCTATTTTGCCTTATACTTGCAAGCATCACTACTAAGATAAGCAATGTTAATGTTAATGTTCTCTTAAAAGATCAAAAGAGCTATTTGTAATTACAAAAGACAAAATATTGAACTTAATTATGAAGTAACAATACAATATATACACACACACATACATTTTTTTGAAAAGGGAAAAACAAATTAAAAAGTATTACATAGCATGGAAATTTTAGATATTAACAAATTCTTACTTGCTTAGGTGGAGAGAGAAAAAGGTAGAAGTATTACATGGCATATTTATTACACATGCATAATTACCGTCTTAATTATGGAGAATATCTAGTAGTAAGGAGATAATGTGAAAATAAAGAAAAGACACATACCCTACTAAGAATGCCTATTTATTGAAAGAATGTCATCGAGTAACAATTTATTGGACATGCATATCATTTACGTTCTTTAAGAGGGGAGAATATGCAATATTAAGAAGATATATGTGGAAATTAGCAAAATAAAGACACATCATAAAGAAGCTTAATCTGAGAGAGAATTCCATCTTATAGATTCAACTTTTGGTGGGAATAACTCTCTATTTGAAACACATGATTGTAGTAACAACATATTAATCGTTTGTTTCAATCAGAAGAGCTCTATGTTTGAAAAAAATGATTGTAGTAAAATAAGTTGTACTTTAGAGAGGTCAAGTTGATGGTGTAATTCACAAATATTTATTATTATTATAGATTGTAAATGATGCCTGTATAATGTACACCCAAAAATAGTCTCTGAAACTCTCATGCTCATCTTGTATAGGAAATTCATCCAAACCCTTATTTATATGGGGTGGATCTTCCTAAGAAATACTCCACTACTACATGCAGACATGGACATCTAAAAATTTACGACTCCTTATACCAATTGAACAAACTTGATTACACTATATATTATTTTATTATATTCCAAATCCAAAATATTTCCAAAATATCCAAAAGTTCATAATATCCAAAATTCCACAAAATTTTTATAAAATCCCATCTGTGTTAAGGATTATTCCAAAATAATCAAAAATATATGAGAACCAAGTTGGAAAACATTTCCAAATAATCCAAAAATTCATAAAAAGATTGAAAATTATCTAGAAAAAATTATAATATGAATTTCCATATAAAAACAAGCCCAAATTGACAAAAATTTAGGAAAGTCTCAATATAGTAATTAAAAACATAAAAGAATAATGAAGAACTAGGAAAGAGAAAGGAAGAAAACAAAATCCACAACAAAATAGAGTAGCTACATAGAAAGGAAAACAAAATAAAGTTCTTTACAATGGTGCAAGGCTTTTCAAAATCTTCTTATTGGCTTTCTTTCCCATCCAAAACCCTCATAATATACTTTCACTTTGACACAAAACTACATATTAGAAACCTTCTATGATTTGTAATAAAAATATAAAATCTATTTATAAGCCAAAGAATTACATGCAACTTGACATGTGGGCTTGACATATGTATAGAAATAGAAGAATTAGATTTCAAATGAAGGGAAAGTAGGTTAAAAATGGCTTTGAAATAAATAGAATTATTACTGTATGAAGAAATAAAATAAAAAATGGTTTCTCTTTCATAAAAATAAAAAATCCCAATGCAGAAGCAAGGTAGTGGTTTATACATTGTAGTAAATGTGATATAAAGTTTATAAAGGTTATAGAAGCTTTTTATCATAGTTATGCTTATTTGATCTTGCTTCATAAAGTAATTGTCTTTTGCATCACGTGAACTAAATAGCTAAATCTTTTTTTCTTTAATTTTATTTTTAATTATATTTTTTTTCATAAAATAATTTTTATAAATTCATTTTCCAATTTTTTCTCCCAACTAATACTTTCTCCAAATCAAATTTTATTTAAACCAATGGGATTCTTATTAAGAGAATTGCATGTATTTATGTTGAAATAACATCACTCATTATATTCATATATTTGAAATATAGAATCTTTGACACAAGATTTTTAGTAAACTACAAATGTGATATCTCAAGAATCATAACTCTTGTTCTAGTAAATCAAGGATCAAACCTAGCATTTTTTAATATCTTAGATGCAATGGTAATGTTAGACTCTAGGTAGAACATCATCCTAAGGTACTCCCTTAATAAATATGATTTATACAATATTTTATTATAATTTGAAATGAACTACAAATTCAAGTGTAATAACAAAAAGTGATAAAGGATATGGATTGAGAGTTTTAGCGTTGATCTGAGGTAATAAAAGATCTAACATTGATATTATGTACAATGCCACTAGATTCAATTAGTGATCCTTCAAATGGAACCATGGGTTCTTTACCTTTCTACAAATTACCTAATGATTTATATGAATCTATTACTAAAGAAATTACTTGAAGACATATTTTCATGCAAATTGTGGGTTATTTACCTTGTTCCTCAAGTTTTTTGAATCATTTAAATTTGGTTTGATAAGATTAAGGTTTGGATGCTATCCATGATCATTCTTTGTAAAACTTATTTTTCCTGGTATAATTTATTGATTCAACAATGGTTTCTAAAGTCCTTAGTATTGGTATTTTCAATCATTGTCATGCTTTATTAATTATTTGAAAATGAGCCACCTTTTTTAAATTAGCATCTCTTGAATTTCAAAAGCTTCTTTATTTTGTTAAATTTTCAAATCTTCCATTAATTTTGAAAAATTGAAAAGGATATTGTCTTTCATATTAGGCCAATCAAACATTTTGAAACCCTTGTTGTAGCTAGTAGTTTTCATAGAATTCAATATATGATTGAAGTAACTCTTGATTTACTTAAATGAAAAATTTCTTCTACATGATGGCAGGATTGATTATGCATAGAAGGGTTTTTATTACAATCTTTCAAAGTCATGTGACTATTATCATTGAGAGGATCACATGTTCGATTCATGTCATTTTATGCCATAAAAAAGAGAGGCATAACTTAATCACTTAGCTGACCAAGTGATTAGCTCATTGTTCACCAAGGGTTTGTAGATAAGAGGTTATTAATTAGTAACATACAAAGCCTTACATGCATAATTCATATTCTTAGCATGGAAGAGTTATATACAAACATAATTCATGTTTCCAAAATAGAAGAAAATCACTTGCCATAGAGTTCATAGTAGTCCCGTTAAGGATGGTATTTAGATTAGAGAGTAAGTAAAATTAATCTTTTTTGTTTGCTCAGATTTAAAAATATATAAGTCAATATACGTAGTCATGAAATTCTTATTTCTTGAAAGATTTTAGAATGTACAATAAACAAAGTGTATTTATTGTGAAAAATCCTTACTTTATCTTTCTTATTAAGGATCAAAGGCCAACTATCAATCATTCCTAAATGCTCACTTGTTTACATACTAAATTATCTTTCATTCATAAACCTTTAATATAGATAACACTGAATTATATTTCATCTATAGATAACAATAAATTGTATGTCATCTATCTAACAGTGAAGTATTAGCCTAGTAGTAAAACTCTTGATTTAACATCTCTAAGTCATGGGATTCAATTCTAGTAAACAATGCCAAGTTATAAAGTTCTAATTGGACTATATATCTTTGATTTAGGATCTATAACAGAATTATATTTCATCTATATATGATACATTATTTTTCATCCATAACATCTTGCCATTTTATCAATGTTTCCCACTATGATGATAAGGAAGTTACAAAAAAGCTAAGACTAAAGCTTGAGACACTTGTAAAACATAATTTTATACTATGCTAGAAAGCTATTTCTAGCTATGTTGTCTCTAAATTTTAGACATATATTATAAATATACAACTACACTAGTCATATGCCAAAGTGATAAAATTCACAACCTTTGCACCAAAATTAATATGCCTTGATAAATCCTTTCAAAGATACATTCTTCTTTTACCATTTAGTGGATTTAAAATTTATTAAAGGGTCATTTGTCCAAATGATTGTATGCCCTTTTTAGATTCCTCATCTTTATGGTTATAGAATAAAAATCATGATTAAGAGTAATTCTGATAATTTTTAAAAGAAATTTGTTGCATTTATATATAAATAATTAAATAAGAACTTTTATTTAAAGGCATTCCTAGAATTTTGAAAAATTTTCTTTCTTGGTATACCTTTATATTAGAATAACAATCAAGATAAAATGCTTTACTCATACTAATTTACTTTGAAAATTGTACAAATAGAAGCTAATGAAAATACTAGTTATGACTTATTAATTATTAAACTAAATTATTATTTTATATATTAAGGATACAATAATATTAAGCTATGTAAATTTCTTCTTTGTAATCTAGTGAACTAAAATTTTTTTTATCAAATGTATAGGTTGAATTTAAATAATCTTGATTTGGCAATTGCAAAATAATTGTACTTAAAACCATAATATAAAAATTGTTTAAGCTCTAAGAACTAAGCTAGATGTCACAACTTGAAATTTACATAGATTTAATTATGCAATGTTGTGAGATGTGTTTTAAAAGGTTTATTCATATTTTATTATTGTTATTATTGTTGCTATTACATAAGTAAACACATTCTATTTTTTAGAGGATTTAGTTAAAGTTTTATATTTTTTACTTTTACTAGTATTGGAGCTTAATCAAAAATATTTTGTATACTTTATGATTAAATGTTAAAATCCAATTACCTCTAGATGTTTTCCTTTGTATAAGTTATCATACCTTTGCAAGTATTTTATGATGCATATTTTATTCTTTATGGATATTCGTTTATGCACATTTAGTTATGCATATTTTATCCTCTATTATGTACATGTGATTATATAATTCTCTTAAAATTTGGCATTCGATGCCTTTGAGTGTTTTGGCAATGAGGGTTTCTCTACATTGATTTGAGGTAGCAAGAGATCTAGAATTGATTTTATGTGTAATGCCACCAAATTTAGTTGGTGATCCTTTGAGCAGAAGCACTGCTTCTTTGGCTTTTTGCGAATTATCTAATGAGTTATAGAAATCTATTACTTAGAAAGTTTCTGTATAGAAGGTTATTTATTATAATCTTTCAAAGTCATATTACTATTATCATTAAGAGGGTCACATGTTTGATTCATATCCTTTTATGCTAAAAAAAAAAGCCAATGTAAGTATGTCAACAATAAGCAATTATAAATGTTGTTAAGGTTTATTCTAAAAATGTTATAGATCTTGATAAGGTTTTTTCTACAAATACTACAAATCTTGGGATGATTTTTTCTATTGATGTTTCAACAGTTAGCCCACCCCTTTTAGTTTCGACAAATTCTTTAATGACATAGGGAAAACAAATATACGTTCCTCAGGTTTCAAAGAATTCTATTATTAATTTAGATGATTTTCAAATAGTTCTTCATAATAAAAAATGTTGAGAAAGTCTATCTATTGGTGATTACATGCCAAATCTTCAAAATGAACAACAAGTTCAAGATATTTTAACTACTAACAATTTGTTTACAACTATTAGTCAAGATATAGAGATAATATCTTTTGATAATGTTGATTCTATAAATAGGGTAGGGACTTCCTTTCCCTTTACCCAATGTTAATCTTTTTATGGAATGTCTAATTTCCAACCCTAGAGAGAAGGTTTTTTAGGATTGGTTGTAAGGTTGAAAATTTAAAAAGACATCCCAAAATAGTTAGGCTTTTTCTTTTTGTTGATTTGGAGTTCTCCTATTTACAATACTTCTTTGCTTTTGTACTCTTGATTTTTATTTTTAAGATATATATTTTTTAGGTTTGACACCCAATAGAGGACATGATTTGGATAAGGATAAGGTTCAAAAGGTATCATGAACAGATTATTATATAACTGGATCTCAAAAATAAATATATTCAAAAAAATAAATTTCAAGTACAAAAGCATAGAAGTAGAGTAGAAACTCCAAAACAATAAAAAGAAAAGGCCAAATGGTTTTGGGAATGCCTTTTTAGGTTTTTATCTTTAAAATGAGTCCTAAAAGCCTCCCCTCTTAGGTAGGAAAATGCTCAAACCTTGCCCTTGTTTAGAAGTGTTTAAATAAGTTTTTACTTCCTACTAAGCACTTATTATTAATAAAAAGAAAACTATAGATAGAAAAATTTAAAAATTCAGCTGAAGCATTGGCTACTAATGATATCGCCTTGAATTAACACAGAAAGAAAATTAGCTTGAGACTCTCTGTGTAAAATCACATTACACCAAAACTTCCAAATGAAATAAAGAATAAGAGGATGAAAGAAACATCAACAATAATGTAGAAATCCTTGAAGTTGAGGAGTGTTACCAAATAAAACTTCATCTAATCCTACTTGAAATCAATGTAAATACTTACTACTTCATTTCCAAGAGCTACGATTAAGAGGACAAGTAAAAAAATAATGGATGAATGTATCTTTCATGTTGAATATAGGACATCTTGGATCATGCACACCGAAATGAGAGCACTTGATACCAATGGGCAGATCTTCATGAATCAAGTACTATAGAAAATATCTAATTTTTTAAAAAGTAGTGGCATTCCATATGTTCTAAATTCACTACTTCCATAACTACACATTGTAACTAACCTTTCAAAGATAATTGAACTTGGCCAAATATTAGTATTAGAACTAATAAGAGTATGCACAATCTTTAGCCAATATGGAAAAACATTATGGAAATTAATGCAAGAAAAATAGATAAAATCATTTTGAGAATCTTGAATAGCTACACTTCTATCCAAACCATCCAATAGATCAAAAAATATGGAATTTTTAGAAACATTGATGTCATAAATACATTGACACTTAGACCAAGTAATCCAATAATTATACATGTAGAGAGATGAAAAGGAGGAAATTCCAAGCTTTGACCATGTACTACAAAGGTGTGGATGCTTAATAGTCTATGGTTTATTATTGATTGAAAGCCTTCAAGGTGAAAGCTAATCAAGAATAAAGGTAGAAGTAGTAATATTATTGAAGTTTCAAAAATTGCTAATAAAATAATATCCCTACTTATAATAATTTATCAATCCTAATCTACCATCCTCTTTGTGAAAAGTTCAAATATCCCACCAACAAAACAAAATCCTTTCCTAGAATGGCTGCTACTCCAAAGAAAATTTCTCGTAAGTTGATCAATGTAATGATATGCAAAAATACTAGGATTCCAACATGAAAAATAATACACATGAGTAGCTTGAATGATATGCTTACAAACAATAAACTTACCAGTTATTGAAATCTTTTTCTCCTTCCACTTATTAAGTTTTTGTTCAATTTTCTTCATTGTAACATCCCAAAAACTTTTTAAAGATCTATCAAAGAAAAAGAAAATGTGTAATATCCTAATAACAATTGACTATTCTTAGAAATTCCAAGATTTAGACAGCTCATTTTTGAACCCTCTTACTACAAAATATAGAAGATTTGGACCAATTAACATGAGTGCTTGAAAGTCTGCAATATTGATCAACATGATAGAAAAGATTATATGCAATAGCTTTGTGATTTTTTATTATAAAAAAGAAGTCATCTACAAAATGGATATTTAATAAATTAGGAACATTATTTTCAATAAATATGCCTTGTATTAAATTATATTTATGGTGCTTCTATATAGCATGACACAAAAAATCTATAGCAAGGACGAAGAGATAATCTTGACGAAGAGATAAAAAATCTATAGTAAGAGGGAAGCCTTGACTAACTGAGCATTTAATCTTGAAGCTCTTAGTAATGACAACATCTGTAACCACAAATGCCTTGGTATATGCAATAAGAGTCTCCACCATCCCAATAAAGTTTTCATTAAAACCATATTTGTGAAGATAAACAATAATAAACTATCATTCAATTCTATCATATGATTTAGCATAATCAAGCTTCAAAAAAGTAATGCCTTGATTGGAATCCTCAACCCATTGCATACCTTCTGAAGCTACCATAACATTATCTAGAATATATCTACCTTTGACAAAGGAAGTTTGCATTGGAGTAATTAATTAAGGAATAATTGGTTTTAATCTTCTAGTAAGACATTTAGCCAAATTTTATAACATAATTTAAAAAAGTAATATGGTCCCAATTACCAATGTGAGAAAGGTCATCATCCTTATGAATAAGTTTGATGACTCCTCTATTTAGCTCTTGAACAAGATAATGTTATTTAATGATTTCAATAAAAATATAATAAAGGTCCATACCAACAACATGCCAATTATTTTTTAAAAAATTCAATGGAAATTCCATTTAAACCTAGATCTTTATCATTGGCCAAGCTAAACACTGCATCTTTAATTTCAGCAAGAAAGATATCCCATTCAAGAAGATAGTTATGACTATCATGAATAATATTAGGTAAATAATCATAATTAGAGAGAAAATTTGCATGATCAAAACCCTCTAAGATAAATACACATTGAAAATGTCTTTCAAGAAAACCATTGATAATAAGAGGATTTGAACTAATTTAATCATTAACTTCTTTGGAGTTGATAATAGGAAAATTACCTTTGTCTTTTAAGAATTTTAAAAAATTCTTTGCATAGTTCTCCCTCTACTTTTAACCAGTTGAAATGATTCTTAATGAGAGTACTCTTATCATTATGCATATTCCATATTTGTTTAACTAAGTGAACATAAGCAAGTCATTGTTGAAGATTAATATTAAAAGGATCATTATGTAAAGTAGTGTTGATTTGTTGAATTTCATCACAAATTTTTTTTTGAGTCTCCCTTTGTCTCTTAGAATATTGCTTACCTAATCAATGGGTAAAATTATGAACATAATATATGACATGCTTCACCAATCAATCCAACCTGATTTACCAAGAGGTTTCATTTCTACATTCTAGAGAGACTTCAAAATACCTTTTCTAGGAGTAAGAAATAAATATGCATTCATATGGAAAATCTCATGACATTAAATTAGAGATTTAATACCAAATTCAAAATTACAATAAATTGGAAAATAATCTAAAAGAGTTGAATCTTTGAAAACCATAATCTTTCCATCATAGAAGCAAGAAGAATAATTGGAAAAATAAAATTGTTCAAGTATTTCAAAAATCTGATTATTACCTTCATGGAGGTTAGACCAAGTAAACCAATCATGATAACAAACATTTGATCTAGTAGTATCATATAAACAAAATTATTTCTTAACATCACACCAAATAGAAAACTCATGGCCCACAAGTTGATAAAACCTTTTTGTCATAAGCCACGATATCATATCTCAGATATCGTATCTATGACATCGTAGCTCTACATACGTCATCATTGATGTAATGTAAGGGACCATGATTAGCACTATAAATACCAACCATTAGTTTCCTCAATGAAACAACTTTCATTCTACCCTTAGCAAAATTCTTGCAGTTTGCTTTTATGACTTAGACTTAGTGATAGAGTGATTGCTCATAGTGTGGTGTCAAATAGTTGTATAGAATCTTTTTTTAAGTGGATTGTACTTGGGAATAATTCATGGTTGAAAATAAAGATTAAGATTGGTTCTCATCATTTTAGCATTACACTTTATTTATTTCCTACTTAGTCATTTTTTTTGCTTAATTTATTTTTCAATGCTTTAACATGTTAACTTTAGTGTAGTTATTTATATTATATAAGTACTATACTTTTCTCATGTTCATTAGTAAGGTGGAATGAGTATGATTGGTTTCAAGCATTAAGTATAATTATTTGGAAATCTAGTAGCAACTTCACTTAATTCACTTAGTAGTGAATTCACTTAGTAATCCTAGTAATGGTTACATGAGCTCAAGACATGTATGACGAATTAGGAATGAATGCTTATCGTCATAGGCTAGGATAGATTTACATTTTTATGATCACCTAGATTTAGATTTTATTCTCATTTTTATTATGAAAGCACTTAGAAGTAATTTCAGCCTACAACATCATGATATCATATACCTCACTGGGAGTTATACCATACTACTTACACTTCACTAACTCAAAGTGAGAAGACAATCATCACAAACTCTGTTACCAACCACTAGCATACTTACATTATCCATCGATAGATTATGATCTGGTTGTGTGCGTGCACTCATGACTTGTATGGTGGATTATTAGAATACCCAGCTAGTTATCATTAGTGTCATTGTCGAGGATGTGTCCATGTCTACTTAGTAGTTGATTTTGTAGAGTTTGTTGTATTAAGAATTATAAAGTTTATCTTTTACACTTGAATTAATTCTTTTAAAACACACACACACACACATAATTAAGAGAATCAAAAACATAATATGGCTTCTACACTTAAAGAAAAGTTACTACCTATCAAAGAAACTCATAAAAGTCATGATAAAGAATATGGTGAAGGAGATTGGAGTGCATCCATGCAAAGAGATTTTCCTATGCTCATACAGATCCATAATATCTTGATTTCACTTTTTTCTTCCACCAAGATGAATAATTATGGTGGAGAGATTTGCAAGGCAACATTGTTTTTCCTCTTGAATGTTCTTCACTAGCAATGCTACAAACAACCTTAATAAGGTTGAACCTTGACCATGCACAAGAAGGATATCATGTCACTAAACACCTAACTAGGTCATATCAACCTACAAAAGCATAAGTAAGAAGGGATGTCACCATGGAGATAAGATATGAGCATAATAAAGGAAAGAAAGTATCTCACACTATTATCCTAGAAGAAACAAATGATGATACATTCATAATGAAAGAACTTCACGAAACTCATGAATCTTATTTTAAGACACCAATCATCTATCTAGATGTACTTGTCAAAATACCATTGCATTCAATCCTTGTGGAAACACCTAGGAGAGATATGGAAGACACCAAACATAGGTAGAGATTAAGTCTTATAGCTTCCATAGAATCAAAAGAGAATGAATCATGGAATCACAAAAGGAGAACCAACTAGCACCATTCTCCAACTACTTACTCGTCCTCCTCACATTTATGTGTGAAATCTAACAAGAGGAAACAAAGACCAAGAGGCTATGATAGGTAAAGATGAGAATACCATGAGAGACATACATTGAAGAAGGTATCCTAATGATGAAGAAGATAATTATGAACAAAGAAGAGATAGGCTTAGGCATGAGGAAAGGGAAAGACACTATGAGCATCGAAAGGATCATAACTACGATAGAGTCTACAAATCCAAAGATCATGAAGAACCTCAACTGACAACTCATAATATGATTATTATAAGAGAAATAGTGTATATGAATCTCAAAAATATGCACACCAACAAAAAATAAGATTTATGACTATTAATAATTATTAAATCCAATCTTGAAAAAGAGCAAAAGAGAAGATTGTTAGAAGTGGTAAATAAATGGCCGACAACATTCGCATGGTCCTACAATGAAATAATGAGTATAGATTCACACATATGTCAACACTGAATTTATACAAATCCAATCATCAAACCTTGCCACCAACCTCAAAGAAGATTGAAACCTAAACTCAAAGAAGTGATCAAATAAGAAATGAAAAAACTCTTAAAAGGAAGGTTCATCTATCCAACAGTAGATAGTGAATGGGTGAGTCCCTTAGTCATTGTTCCAAAGAAAGGTGGCAAGTGGAGGGTCTAGATTGACTTATGGTTGTCAAATTTAGAAATATTCAAAGATCACTTTCCTTTACCATTTTTTGACCAAGTCCCTGATACTATTGCAGCACATTCGTACTACAGTTTCCTTGACAGGTTTAGTAGGTATAACCAAATCTACATTTCATCAAAATATCAAGAGAAGACTACATTCACTAGTCCATGGGAGACATTTTCCTATAAGGAAATGCCTTTTGGCTTGTGCAATGTTCCTACTAGCTTCCAAAGACTTCTACTGAGTATTTTTCAAAACAAATTAGCAATGGAGTGGAAGTATTCATGGATGAATTTTCTACATATGGGCTAGACTTCGAACAAGCCTTGGATCAACTAGAGTAGGTTCTAAAAAGATTTGTTAAAACTAATATAGAGCTATATTGGTAGAAAAACCATTTAATGGTCCAAGATGTATTATTATGGGATATAAAATATCTCAAAAAGGAATAGAGGTAGATCTTGACAAGATAAGAGTCACTTAAAATATCACCAGTGGCCACAAACTATTAAGGATGTTAGATCATTCCATATCCATATAGGATATTATAGAAGATACATTGAGAATTTTCAAAGATTACAAAGTTACTAGTAGAACTTACAAAGAAAGATGCACCATTCTAATGGATAGAATAATATGAGAAGGCATTTGAGACATCAAAACAAAAGATGATTGAAACACCAATCCTTCAAATATTGGATTAGTCCAAGCCATTTCACATTATGATAGATGCTTTGAACTATGCACTAGGAGCAATAATCACTTAGCTTGATGATTAAAAAGACCATATTACATACAATGTACTAGTTGAAGCATCACTAGGAAAGAACTTAATTATAGCACTACAAAAAAGGAACTTATGATTGTGGTTTATGCACTTGAAATATTCAAACATTATGTGCTCAGGTACCCTAATTATGTTCACATGGATCATAGTACTATTATATTTTTGATGAATAAACTAGTAATCAATCCAAAGATGACATGATTACTTGTAATATTACGAGAGTTTAACATTTCCATGATAGATAAAAAGGGAACTAAAAATGTTGCAGCTAATCACTTTTCAAGACTAAAATGGGAACTGCAAGAACATGATGAATTATTATCAAACTAATTTCTCAATGAAAATTGATTTACAAGAACCAAAATGGCTATCAACTTAATGGAAAAGTTATGGATTATTGATTACATGACTCACCTCACCACACAAGGGCTTACTATTGAGTGGAACAAGAAACAAAAGGAATAGTACCTCCACCAAGTTAAATAATATATGGAAATTAATGACAATCTGTACAAGATATGCCAATGAATAGTACAATGGTGCATTCTAGATGAGAGCCAACAAAGAACTCTATAAGATGCACATGAGGAACCATGTGGTAGTCACTAAGAAGGACATAGAACAACATTGAAGTTGATGATGGAAAGTTACTTTTGGCCTACCATATTCAGGGATGCACACTAATTCACCCAATTTTGTGAATGATGTCAATGTGAAGGAGGACTAATGGCTAGAAATGAAGATCCACATCAATGGATATAGCCATTGGAACCATTTGATATCTAGGGAACTTATTTCATGGGGTCTATCACACCAATGTCCAATGGGAAATCTTACATCATAGTTCTCGTTGATTATTTCACCCAATGGGCAAAGGAAAATACAGTTACAGATTGTATAGCCAACATAGCTACCAATTCTTCCAATAAGATGTGGTGACACAATTTGGAGTACCTAGAATATTAATATTTAATAACAGAACCCACTTCATGGGAGCTACATTCAAGAAGTTGATGCAACACCTTGGGATTAATCATAAATTAATAACACCATGTCACCACCAAGCTAATGGTCATGTTTAACCAATAGAAAACTCATGAGAATATTAACTCAAATTCTTAGTTAGTTTTAAAAGGATTGGAACATTAAGTTAAATGACACTCTATGGGCATATAGGTCCACATGGAAATTCCCTATTGTCTATTCACCCTATAAACTAGTATATGAAAAAATTTTGATACTAATAATCCAAGAAGAGCTCAAAACATTAGCTACTACTAGTATAATTGACCTAGACCTAGATGAGGATCATTGAACTTAGAAGGTAGGATGGATGAATAAGTTCCCCAAATTAAAATTTGTTGAGACAAAGCACACATACCAAATTTAATGTGGTTTCCCAACTTGGGTAGTCCACACTTGGAGGGTAGTTTGCAAGCACACATCCAAACTTTGTTGCTCTCAAATATGGTTTAAAGGATCCACACCCTATACAATCTCTAAGCCTCGCTATGGAGTGTTGTGATGCTGCACCAACCACTTAACCTTGTAAGGTCCCACTAGGCTTAGAATGTGGTTTTTAGGCTTTCACAAACTTTACAATCTTGAGCTCCACTTTGGAGTATTGTGCCACAACACCAATCACTCAATCTTGTAGGATCTTGACAAGATCAATCAAGATGCATTCCTGCAAGAAGCACATCAACCTTGTAGGAAAATAAGTGAAAACAAAATTACAAGGGATGAATGCAACTTAGCTTGCTGATCCTTATACTTTGAGATACACCACACTTTACAATGAACAAATGATAATACAATGAAGAGCAACAGTGATTACAATGATTGCCAAATGATTTCGCAATGATTGTACAAGAGCATGCACATTTTCCAATGAGGATGATGTCTTCTTATAGTTACCATGTTTTCAAATCCATCTTGGAACTCATGTAATGGCTAGCTAATGGTAGCTAATGGTCATAGAAGACATCTTCTTCGTGACTGAGACATCTTTCTAAATTTGGCCTTCATTATGGGAAGACGTATTCTTCTGGTAAAAGACATATTTCTGCATAAAAGAGATGTCTATTATTTCTAAGAGACATCTTTCTAGGTCTTCTTCAATTCTAGCAAGACGTTTACTATTTTGGAAGATGTCTTTAGAAAGACGTCTCTTCTATGGAGGCCAAAAATGAAACTGCTTATTTTAATGTTAGGAGCCTCCAGATGCCTCCAAACAAGTCCCCATAGATCTTATAACCTCCTAGACTCATCAAAATGAGCCAAAATAGTACAAAACATTTCAAAATAGCCAAAAATATTCCTCAACACAAATAGACACATTTAGCTTGAAATCTTCATATTCGTCCATGCTTCCTTGAGTCCTTGTGATCCTAACTTTGTTTGTGAATCCTTAAGTCCTTTGCTCTTACTCCTGTAAACACAACAACCACACAAACATCCTTGTACTCCATTTTCCTTAATGTTTTGACATATCAAAAGGTTAATACTAAAATCAACTCAGAAGGAACATCTCAAGAACCTTAACCTTTTGGATGAAAACCAACTTGTAGCATTGATAAGTAATGAGGTTCACAAGAAATACTCCAAATATAGGCATGATGCAAACATAAGATAATTGTCTATTAATTCTAGTGATAAAGTCCTTTATTATTATCCCAATCCTATTCCACAAAGAACTAAATTTCAAATCCTTTGGGAAGGACCCTATATTGTTCATGAAACTTACCATTCAGGTGTCATGCACATTTACCATCCAACTAATCTACAAAAGCTTATCTTGGTTAATATTCAACAAGTCAAATCATTCTATTAACATCCTAACTTCTCTATGGATTCTACCTTGTCTATCAAACCAACTTCAACCCATTCCATCTTTCAATTAATTGTTTTTAATAATAGTCATGGGGGTGTCCACATAGGTACATAGGCACTAAACCTTTTGTTTTCTTTTCTTATTACTTTTTCACATTCTTTAATATCTTTTCTATTGTTTTATAGTTTTATCATTTCTTAATAATTTTCTATTCTTTAATATCTTTTAAAATATTTCTATATTTTTCATTTTTATTATGTTTACTATTCTCATCATTTTTCTACAATTTTTCATCATTCTTCTTGTACTTATTTTTGTTGATTTTCCAATAGAGTGCAAGGAATAAAATAAGATGTAGTCCAAATAATGTGAATATTGCCCTATATTGTAAAATCATTGAAGGCGTAACTCTATATATAGTAAGACCACATCATCTATCCACTCATTTCCAATAATAAGAGGTTCTTATCATGGACATAGTGACATTCTCTTCACAATAAAACTAAAATAAACCTATGATCATTATGCCTAGATAGAAAAGTGACAAACCAAGTGGGAATAAAAAGGGTGTGATATCGAAGGGATTTGGATTTTCTAAGACTACTACTATAAGTTTTATCCTACTATTCAATTGTATTCTTTACTTGAGTAGTAATGAAAAATGGAAGTATGTTTAAAATAAGTGCTACCATACCATGTCATTGAAAATCATGTTACCCATGCCTAAAGGTAGTTGTTTAGTAAGGTTGACATAGTAAAAACATAATAAATGCATAAAATAAAAATTTTTAGGACTCCCACTAGAAAGACATGTTACCCATTCATAGATGGATGCCTTCTTAGAAATTTTCAAAAACATATAAGGTGTGCTATTAATAAACTATTTCCTTGAACTTCATTGCTAAGTGTTAATACTTCTTGTAGTTGTGGTAGTCTTGTGATTGTTAGTTTTAGAATGATGCAATGCAATGTCACTAATAAGTCATATGAAATTGGTTTGAATCTTGGATGAATAGGATCATGATTACTTCAATCACACATATCACACAAAAGAATACATTATGCCTATGATAAGATACCTCATGTCCCAATTTTTACAATCCTTTCTAGTCCCATTCCACGTCACTGTTATATATAATCATAATTCAATGGTTTTATATAATATAGTATTATTTTTTCATTTAGGTGATACTAAAATGTGTGTTTTGAAAGAAAGGTATGTTTTAAATTCAACTTCTTAAGTGTCTATGGACACTTCTAGGTGTGGTTATATAGGGGCACTAAGGGTTGAAGCTTTCTTTGGGGAGGATCCACTTGTATAACTCTTATGCTTCATACCTAATGACTAATTTCACATCATCTTTTGCCTCCAAGATACTTAAACCATCAATTTTCACTTTCCTACATTCTCATTAACTAATCATACTTTTGGCAATCCCTACCACCATCTCCTATATACCTCATTAACATTCTTTGCCATGGATTCCTTATTTCAAAAGCTTCCAATGCCAAATTTTCATATTCTAAGCATCATTTATGATCAAACACCCTTCAGACCACCTCTACATCTTCCAAACTATCCATTTCATCCAATTATTCAAACAAAAATCACTCAAAATCCAAAATGTTTTGATTGTAACATTGTAGCTATCATGTATTAGATCCTAATATGGCATAGCTATGATGTTGTATTTACAATGTATTCGATATAAATAGCCTATATATGCATGCAACAGTTAGGAAATTTTTCATTGCTTGAATTTCTAGTAAGGGGAGTTCATGTTATTTTTCTAACCCTCTAGCAAAATTCCTTATACCATAACTCTCTCATTGTAGCTTTGATTAGTGTAATTTTAAAACCTTTTTGATCACGGAGTAACCAACTTAGTCATGGGAGAGAGTGCTATGCATAACTAAGTTAAATTGGGTCAAATTTCTCTAATGTTGGAATTGTATATTAAGGATAAGAATAGGAACAAATAAGCATACTTTAATTAATTAATTGAATAAAAGTGAACAATAAAAAATTTTACAATGATAAAATGATAATTAATTAAAATGATAACTATGAGAAGTTTTTACAATTAAACTTACAACTAATAAGGGTTTCTTTTTTATTTTTTTCTAAATTTGCAATCATAATGAAGCCTATAAATAATAATAAGGATAAAAATTAAATCAAAACCGAGAGCATAAGAGAGGACCATGAATCATTAGGAACTTGTTAAAAACCCTTGGGCAATCTAAACAAATCCTTTTTAATTGAAAATGGCTTCCAAAAGACCTACAACAGAAGAAACCTTACAACAAGGAGAAAAAGACCAAAAGGTAAAGGCATAGGACAAGATAGAGAACAAATTCCACAAGTGGAGTAGGAGACTTAAACTTTCAGTATTTAGCAGTAAACACCTACAATAGAAAACTCTGTGTAGGCTGAGGTTGAAGCACCACTAGCTCTAGAACAAGGATAGCACCTCACACTATTCATAGAATGTCTCCAAACCATCCAGGAAAAGTCAATCATGTCCATAGTGATTGTGGAACTTAATTTTAGACCATTCATGGAACTTGCACTTGAGAATTTCCTAATGCAACTTCTAGTCTCACCTCTGTGGTTAACTTTATCATGCAATGGAGAATGTTACCTGGGAGAAGTGTATATTTTGAAAAAATAAGTAAGATGATGCCACAGTAAAGATTGAAGGAGTCTCTGTGCCTTATTTAGTTGAGGCAATTGCCAAGGCACTTAACATTCCTAATGTCAGAGTCAACAATGCATAGATATCTATAAGTTCCAACATGATAGCAAAGAAATTATGGCTAGAAAGGGCATATGTTAAGGCAGATAAAAAATATAATGAGTTTTCTACCTAAAAAAAATATATTTCATGAATAGGACTTACCATATTTTTTCCTATCAAAATATTAAATAGAATTTCCACCTATGCTACAAGAGGAAGCATCATCCTTATGGGAAAATTTAATGCAAATATGGCTAATCTATTATTCTTAGAAATTCAAAGAAGATTTAAAAACAAGAAGGCATGGAGGCTAACTTTACAATTTCCTTACCTTATCAAAAGGTTGTGCAAGCCAGATGGGATTCTAGGTTATACAAATGAAGTCCTCTACAAGGCCCAGAATGCATCCTATGCTAAAATATCTAAGCCAATGCCTCCAAAGAAAGATCAACTGGAAAATCTAGTAGGCACTTAAGGAGTTGTAAGATCAACACTGGTAGGAAACATTCCAACAATAGGATAAGAGCAAGTAAGGCCTAGTGGGTTAACCTCTTTTAATGATAGATCCTAATCAAGTGCTCCATCAACATAATAGGACTATATATCTTCAATGAATCATTTGCAACAAATTGTAGAAAATATAAGTTGGGGAAATAGGGAAGGATCCACCATGTATAGAGTAAGACCTTCTATATCAATAGGAATTGTTAATGGTCAAGTCTCATTATAGGCAAGAGAAGATGAAGACTAGGCACAAAATTTTTTTGGGAATGATGCATCCTTTTAGGTCATGCTGGAAATAGGAGAAGGAGCCATAGTTATGGTGATGTAACATCAAGATGCAGTAGGAGTAGCAAAGGTGATCATAGATCATGTAAAGAAATCATTTAATGTTTCCATTATGCTAACAATGGATATTACTGAAACTAAAGATGTTGAAATGTTACCCAGTACATTCATGCTTCTAGCAAAACATGAAGACATCTTGGATCGATTGCTACATATGGACCAAGTTATGCATAATCTCTTTGATGCTCCCAGTGATATAGTCAAATATGATTTCAATAAAATTAAGCTAGTAATTACATAAATAAAAATTGAATATGCCAAAAATGAAGTGCATAGGTTGCAAGTTGAATTAGTAGACGTAAAGGTATAAATAAGAGATCTTGCATAGTACATAATGCTAGACTACTTGGACAAATTCAAAACCAAATAAGTGACTCACTTGATAGCCAGGAATATCCAAGTGGAGATGTAGAAAGAAAATGAGATCTAAAACACATCAGTGATAGAAGCATAGACATATGCACATGCCAAGAAATTAATTGCTCTTGAAGAAGAGAATAAGAAAATTGTTGCAGAAAAAATAAGGTTGATGAGTATAGAGAAGCAAAAGAATGTTCTTGAAGAAAGCATCCATTAATTAAGAGCACAATTTAGTAGAGTCAACCAAGACATGAGGAAATTAGCCAGAGAAAATGGAACCTTATCAATGAAAGAATTTTGTGCAATTTTTAAAAAATTAGCAATTGAAATCAACGCATGGCAAAATGAGACTACAAAGTATGAAAGACTAAAGGAGAATTTTAGAGACTAGGTGGGCATGTATAAATAGATGAATGAAAAAGAAATCTAGATGGCTAAAGCCAAGATTACTTTCATTACTACATAGACACCTTATTAGTAGCCAATCTTGGATGGACATGCCCACATACACCAAGTAGAGACTAAGAACAAAAACTTGTAGATCAAGGACCTAACAGAATTCATGACGTTATCAAACCTTTGTTATGCTATCCTAGCCATGTTAACAATAGATAAACCAAGAAATAAATTGGAGCAAAAAGTGGCCATAGTGTATGTCATGTACAAGAAAGAGTTTGCAGATAGGAAAGCTATGCAAAAAAAATTTGCATATTCTAAACTTTGAGCTTGAGAGGGTCAAAGCTAGCTACCAGGACCAAAAAGATGTGCTAGCAAACTTGGCCTATATAATGACTTACTATCAAGAACTATGGAAAGTGGCTAGAACATCTGAAGAAGAAAGAATGCAGTTTGTAGCTTGTTATGTGAAGGTCAACAAAATGTTTTTGTAGCTATCATGCTCATGGAAAGTATCAATGCCAACAAACATTATTGAATTCCCTTGGATGGTACATGATCTAAGATCAAATGAGGAGGAGCTTTGGGCACTACTCAACTGTTATCAATTTCAAAAGCCTGATGATAAAGGAAAGAAGCTAATGAAGTAGCCATCACTGCCAAGAATCTAAAGGGTACATTGAGCTTATTTATTTATTTATTGTTGTCATGTGTGTCCATATGTAATACATGTTAATTTTGTAAAGCACCACTCAAACCACAATGTAATATTTAGAGTCAAGTAGTCATGTTCAGTCTAAATACACCTCAAAATTTTGTAAGGAACTCTATCTTTCTTTTGTTTTAACTTAAGGAAGAGTTTTCAATTAGTCATGGGGGTATGATAAAATATTTTTGTCATAGGCCATGATATCGCATCTACGATATTGTATCTATGACATTGTAGCTCTATATATGTCATCATTGATGTAATGTAGAGGAGCATAATTAGCATTATAAATACCAATCCTTAGTTTTCTCAACAAAACAACTTTCGTTCCACCCTTAGTGAAATTCTCACAGTTTGTTTTTGGTACTTAGACTTAGTAATAGAGTGAATGCTCGCAATGTGATGTCAAATAGTTGTATGGAATCTTTGTTCAAGTAAATTATACTTAGGCACAATTCATGATTGGAAATTGTACCGCCTGAAATCGTCGGTCTCCGGCTGGAAGGAAAACAGAGGCCGCGGGATCG
>MNCI01030009.1:289998-312130 GCA_015680685.1 Gnetum montanum | reverse complement strand
GTTTATTTTCGGGGTAGATGGTGTTGATGCGAGGTGTGTCGGAACCATCGTCACAATAGATTGCGTCAATTACGTACGCTGCCTCTTTAGTATTCAGGGGGTCTTTGTACACCCCCATGGTTTGATTTTGCGGTTGGACAGGATTAGCCCCGTCAAAAGTGATTTTTCCATTATCAATCATCTGCTGGATGTCCTGCTTCAAGATGAAGCAGTAATCCGTTCCATGCCCGTTACGTTGATGGTAGTCACAGAAGCGATCCATCCTGAATCGTTTGGGCACGGGCGGCTCATCCAACGTTGCCAGGCTTGGGTTCTGTATGAGTTGGCAGAACCGTTCATGTCTTTAGATGGCCGCAGGGGATAACTGCTTATGTGTCATCAGCCCAGCTTTTAGGAGCTGATCAAAGAGTTGAGATGGTTTCATCGGCAGAGGCGTGTATTGAGAGGGTTCTTTCCTCTCGAAATTACGTGTACGGTTTGTTGGGTTCTGTGATGATGATGACTCAGGGGCTACTGTGGGAGTGGGCTGATAGTAGTTAGTGGTGGTTGCGAGCGGTCTTTGTTGATGTGTGGTGTTCGTTTGCTGGGTTCCCACTACTGCTGCTATAGTTGTCTTGGCCTTCTCTTTATCCTTTTTAGTATGTTGATTTTTGAAGGCCAAGTATGCCAGGTCATGACTGTTTTGAGCCGCTTCCTCTATGTTTCTGATCTGTAAAAATGCCTGATTCACATCATATGCATTGAGGTAATAAAGTTTGGACTTAAAGAAATCGTTGACAGCCCCCTTCAGAATTGTAAGCAAATAGGTTGGAGAGATTGGTTCGTGCAGCTCGTTGACAGCCGCACTCTATCTCTGAATAAACTTCTGCGCAGGTTCAAGCGGTGCTTGCTTGATCTGCATGAGGCTGTCCAGCGTGGCCTCGGGTTTCAAGTTGTACTTGAACCGGGTCACAAACTGGCGTAAAAGATCGTCCAAAGAGAAAATAGAGTTCCTAGGCAGGGCCCGGTACCAGTCGAGTGCTCTCCCTGCGAGAGACATGGGAAATACTCGGAGGATGGAGTGGGGCCAAGCCTGGAGCAGCGCGCATTCTAGCCGGAATGTTATAAGGTGCGCGTTGGGATCGGTCTCCCCGTTGTACTTGGTTAATGTGGGCAAGGGGACACCTTTAGGTAAGGTTAGAGGTGGGACCGAAGAGCTGATAGGGTCATCGTTGTAGAAATCCACTACCTTTAACTCTCCCTCAGTGGCCGTTTTGAGGCGTTTTACCTCTTCAGTAAGCTCTTGCATTATCTTTTTGGCGTCCGCCCAGTCTTGGGCGCTCGGTGATGCGGCGGCTTGGGGTTGCGGTATACTGTACAAGCTAGATTGTTGCGTGTTAGGTTGAAGGGCTGAAAGTTGCACGGTCGGTGGTTGGGCTTGCGGAAAATTCACAGTGGGCGGTGCTAAGGATGACACGTTGTAGGGAAAATGTTGTTGTTGTTGTTGCTGCAGCTGGGGTTGTGCTTGGGGCACATTTGCTGGTGGGACTGTGTGGGGTGGTGCGTGGTGATGGGGGACCTGGTGCAGCGGCGTTCCTCTTGCCGGCCATTGCCCTGCCACGTTATGGGCGGGGACTCCCTGTTGGGTCACGGTTGTTTGGGGAACTGTATGTGCTTGGACGTGTGGTATGAAGTGGGCGGATGTGGATGCCGGAATCACGTGTGGCATCCCTATCACCCTTGGTGGGAGTGTTGCCCCCAGGTTATCGAAAGGTGGCGGCACTTGTGAGGATGGGCCCGCCGCGGCTGTGGGGATGAGTGCGAGTGGGAAGGTGTTGGGTTGGTGATCACTCGGAAGAGGGATGTGGATTGGTGCTGATGTTTCTGGCAGTGGCTGTTGAGCTTGGACGAATCTAAGCTGTTGCAAGGGCATGAGTTTTCCTGTGCCAGGATGGAAGATGGGGTTGACCTGTGCTTGAGGGCTTAAGGTATGGTATGACTCTCCTTGCTCGGATTGAGCGGCAAATCCATCCTCATCCTCCGGTTGGGGCTCCAGTGCGGGCTAGTCCAACGAGTTGTTCCTTTGAAGGAGGAGTTGTGTGATGAGTTCTGAATATTGTTCAGGAACATGAATTACGTCGTACGGGGAAGGGATGAACTCTTGTCCCCCCCTGTAATACAGCTCAAATTGCCTCTTCACCTCCAGTTTAGCTTGATCAACAGCCAGGTCAGCTTGTATCTTAATACAGATAAAGTTGTATTGGTCCTGGGTAAGGATGTTAGAGGCTGGGTCCCTCCCTTGCAGCCTTAGGGATCGGCGGGGACCCGCTGTGGGTTGCATTCCTGGGTGTTGTGCGACGGGCTGTTGGACAGCTATGGTGTCCATGGTAGTGGTCTGGGCGGTGAGAGTGGTGTTGTTCATAGGGTTTATGATGCTATGTCACGGGGATGGATAAGTTTGGAAAGGAGGAGTTGCTCTGTAATGTGGCGTGCAGTGTATACGCTTCAAAGGACAACGTATGGTATCAGCGTATACAGCATATACAATGTGTGCAGTGTATACAGCGTATATGGGCAGCATAGATGCTGGAAAGCGTACAAGGTGCAGGATGGGTCAGCGTAAATTGGATCGGCGTAAAATAAGAGCGTAAGACAGGGAGCAGCATACAGCGTAAAAAAGGTGATCAGCGTAACGAGCGTAAAAGACCACTTAGCGTAAAACTAGTGTTTAGCGTAAAACAGACGAACGTGACAAACTCAGTGTAAACACGAGCTCAGCGTAAAACAGGCCAGAGCGTGAAACAGAAGATAGCGCGAAACAGGTGAGCGTATAATGGGTTGCAGCGTAAACAATTTGCAGCGTAAAATTCACAGCGTAAACAGTTCACAGTATGAAACGGGCTCAACGTAAAGGCCGACTCCGGTGTAAAAACAGGCGCGTAAAACAGGTTGCAGCATCAACAGTAGAGCATAAAACAGATGAACGTAAAACAAAGATGTAGGGGAGCAGGTTTTTAAGAACATAAACGCTGTGCAGCGTATACACTGGACAATTGCGAGTTGGGTTTTCGGACCGGACTGCGTAAATGGTGGGAAAGTTGCAGACAAGGGTTTTAGGGACCCTCCTTCTAGCACCAATTTCTGTACCGCCTGAAATCGTCGATCTCCGGCTGGAAGGAAAACAGAGGCTGCGGGATCGCAGGACGCGTACAGAAGACCCTGCCTTCGCCTCAGGGCAAGCTGGAATGCAGCAAAGGCAGAGTACCTTGGGTGGTCCGCACGCGGATCAGACAAGGATTTCCCCGCGCGTACGCAAAGTGCTAATACGCTGGGTTATGCATAAATGGCGTGTAGGCGTAAACCGCAAAAAATAGCGTAAAACGTAAACGGATGCAAACGAAGCGTGAGCATAAATAGACGTAAACGATGCATGGGCCAAATTGACGTAAAACTGTAAAAGAACTTGCAGCAAATGTAAACAGTACAGAGTCAAAGTATAGTGCACCGGTCTAATGCAGTCGTGAGGGGACACAAGGCGGATGAAAAGCCCTGGTGTATGTAGAAATGACTCGGCCGGTTCGCAAGGCAGGCGGAGCATAGAGACTGTGCGTGCAGCGTACAGGGCGTAAGAGGGTTTCAGCTCTTGTGCGCAGCATAAATGTTCTCTGGTATGCTTCGGGATTTTTGCAAAATGTCCGGATGAAGTGGAAAATGGGGGTTTTATACAGGTTGTTACGCTAGACTCGGGATGGGAGACATGTGGCGCGTTGACCGGGTGCATACACTTTACAAATATACAAAATGCTACAACTGCTGGGCGTATACGCCGCATCAGGTCAGCGTATACGCTGAAAATGCTGGGCGTGAACTGGGTGGAGATGCTGAGTGCTGGGCGTATACGCTAGTGAATGTTCGGCGTACACATCGGGCGTATATGCTGATGGATGCTGGGCGTACACGCCGGGCGTATACGTTGAAGGATGTTGGGCGTACATGCCGAGCGCATACGCCGAAGGATGTCCACTTGCTTCAATCCTTACTCTTTGGTGTTATCTTCATGCTGTCATGGGAGATCTTGTCGTCGAACGTGTGCATCTGCAGTACCTGGGCGTGTATGCCGGAGAGCCGGGCGTATACGCTGGAATGCTGGGCGTATATGCTGGGCGTATACGCTGTATGTGTGATCTTGGCGTATACGCTAGAGTGTATACGCTGGCACCATGTACTTAGCAAAAACTAAGTATTGCGATCATGCAGCTGGCGTCGTTCGTGAGTTCCAAGGTCCTATTTGGTGTCGGACAAGTACTAAGCTCCGAATTTTGTGGTGTTTCAGAAATAAAGATTGAGATTATTTCTTATCATTATAGCATTACACGTAGTTTCTTTATTTTCTATGTAGTCATTTTCTTTACTTAATTTAATTTTCATTTCTTTAATATGTTAACTTTAGTGTAGTTATTTTAATTTTATAAGTACTTTACTTTTCTCATGTTTATTAGTAAGGAAAAATAAGTACAACTAGTTTTGAGCATTAAGTGTAATCATTTGGTAACACAGTAGTGATTTCACTTTATTCATTCAATAGTGAATTCACTTGGTAATCCCAGTAATGGTTATATGAGCCTAGGATATGTATGAAAAGCTAGGAATGGACGCTTATCACCATAGGCTAGGATAGATTTACATTTTTGTTATAACCTAGATTTAGATTTTATTTTCATTTTCATTATAAAAGCACTTAGGAGTAATTTGAGCCTACAACATCATGATATCATATACATCACTGAGAGTTAAATCATACTATTCATACTTCACTAACTTAAAGTGAAAAGACAATGATCATGAACCAGTTACCAACCACTAGCACATTTATATTGTCCATCTACAAATTACGATCGATTCACATACATATACTTATGACTTGTATGGTAGAGTGTTGGAATACTAGCCACTCATCACAAGCTAAGAAAAAAATCCATCAATTTTATCATAAAAATTTTTAGTCATTTTAAAATCACCACAAAAAAGCCAAGGAATGTTAGGCAAAGTTTGGATAAGAAACTACCATAAAATAATTCTATCCATAAAAGTAGTAGGAGCATAACTATTGCAAATACCAAAAGGACCTAAAGCATATTGAAGAATAACTTAGAATATAGAATTATCTCTTCTATGAGAGAATTTTTTTAGACAAAAAAATGATTGATAATGAAAGTTACACCACTTTGACCAAGATTATGATTAGTAAATAATAATGTAGAATCATAAAGAATTCTATTGCCAGTCATGAATATATCTAAATTGGAAATCTTAATCTCTTGGAAAAAAATAAAATCAAGAACTAAATGTCATGTGCAAAGAAAAGTATTGATAACTTTTATCTGGAGTCTATTAGTAAGACACTAGACATTCCATGAAAAGATTAATGTAGGATGAAGGTGGAGGAGGCCCTCCCCCTATCTATAGAATCAACATTCTTAAAAGAAATTATCTCAATATTTGAACCAGTAGTTACAAATGAATTATTAGGAATTAAAATATCTTGAATATGATGACCATTTTGATGATTTGACATATATTCACCAATAGATAGACTTCCTCAATATTTTTTATTATTAAAAACCATTTGAAAATGATTTGAATCAACAATAAGATTCTATGAAATCTTAGGAGCATATATTTCTTTCCCCTTAATTCTTGAAGAATTTTTTGAAACTAATTTCATTGAAACCTTCCTTGAAGATACATTCTAGTGAATATCAATAAAAGAAAGGGATGGGCTAACTGTTAAAATGTCAGCAAAAGAAATCGTTACAAGATATACAAAATCTATAAAAAAAACCTTAGCAGAATCTTTAATAGTAGTAGAAGAAATCTTAGTATCATTTATAACACCTTGTTGCTTATGTGCTTACATTGTCTTTTTATGCAACATAAAAGAACATGAATCAAACATGTAACCCTCATAATGATAATAGTAACATGACGTTGGAAGATTATAATAAATAACCTTCTGCACATACACAATTTTGCTAGTATGTAAAAGAATTTCTCACTTAAGAAAATCAAGATCTACTTTAATTATATATTGAATTCTATGAAAACTACTAACTATAGTGAGGGTTTCAAAATGCATGATTGGCCTAGTATGAGAGATAATATCCCTTTCAAGTTGTAAAAAAACTAATGGAATATTTGGCAATTAAACAAAACAAGGAACCTTTTGGAATTTAGGAGATAGTGGATTAAAAGAAGGTGTTCACTTTCAAACAATAAATAAAGTGTGATGGTGATTGAAAACACCAATATCTAGGGGCTTAGAAACCATAATCAAATTAACATATTCTACAAGAAAAAATGAGTTTAATAGAAAAACAATCATGAATAATATCCAAACCTCAGTCTTTATAAACCAAATTTAAATGATTCAAAAAACTTGAGGAATGAGGTAAATAATGTATAATTTGTACAAAAACATACCTTACAAAAAGTTTTTGAGTAATAGTTTCATATAAATCATCAGGTAATTTGTAGAAAAGCAAAGAAGCAATGGTTCCACTTGAACGATCACCAACTAAATTTGGTAGCATTGCATGTAAAATCAATTCTATAACTCTTTCTATCTCATATCAATATAGAAACCCTCATTGCTAGAACACTCAAGGTCATTGGATGCCAAATTATTAGAGTATTATGTCGTCACATGTGCATGATAGAAAATAAAATATGCATAACTAAATGTGTATCATAAAGAATAAATGTGCATAAATGAATATCCATAAAGAATAAAATATGCATAGTAAAATACTTGCAAAGGCATGATAACTAATAAAAAGAAAAAAATCTAGAGGTAACTAGATTTCAACATTTAATCATAAAGTATACAAAATATTTATGATTAGGCTCTAATACTAGTAAAAGAAAAGAATACAAAACTTTATCAAAATGCTCTAGCAAACATGTTGTATTTACTTATGTAATAGTAACAACAATAACAATAATAAAATAATAATTAACCTTTTAAAACACATCTCACACCATTACATAATTAAACTTATGCAAATTTCAAGTTGTGACACATAACTTAGTTCTTAGAGCTTAAATAATATTTACATTAAGGCTCTAAGTATGGTTGTTTTGCAATTTCCAAATCAAGATTATTTAAATTATACCTATACATTTTATATAAAAAATTTTAGTTCACTAGATTACAAAGGAGAAAATTATATAGCTTAATATTATTGGATCTTTCAAATATAAAATACTAATTTAGTTTAATTATTAATAATTCATAACTAGTATTTTTATTAGTTGTTATATGTACAATTTTTACAGCAAACTAGTATGAGTAAAGCATTTTATTGTGGTTGTTGTTCTAATATAAAGGTGTATTATAACAGAAAATTTTCCAAAATTCTAGGCATGCCTTTAAAGAAAAATGTTTATTTAATTCTCTATATATAAATTTAAGAAAATTCTTTTAAAAGTTTCAGAATTACTCTGAATCATGAATTTTATTTTATAATCATAGACATGGGCAATCTAAAAAGTGCATACAACCATATCGACAAATCACCCTTTAATGAAGTTTAAGTCCACTATATGGTAAAAGAAGAATGTATCTTTGAAAGGATTCATGAAGGCACATCAATTTTTGTGCAAAAGTTGTGAATTTTATTACTTTGGTATATGAGTAGTTTAGTTGCATATTTATAATATATATCTAAAATTTAAGAACATAGCTAGAAATAGCTTTCTAGCATATTATAAAATTATGTTTTACAAGTGCCTCAAGTTTCATTCTTAGCTTTTGTGTAACTTCCTTATCATCACAATTGGAGACATTGATAAAATGACATTATATAGATGAAATAGAATGTAGCATTATATAGATGAAATATAAGTGTATTATAGATCTTAACACTAAGATATATAGTCCAATTAGAACTTTATAACTTAGCATTGTCAACTAGAATTGAATCCCATGAATTAGAGATTTTAAATCGAGAGTTTTACCACTAGGCTAATACTTCATTGTTAGATAGATGAACAATATAATTTAGTGTTATCTACCATAAAGGGTTATGAATGAAAGATAATTTATTTTATAAACAAGTGGGCATTTACCAATGATTGATAGTTGGCCTTTGAACCTTGATAATAACTATAAAAGATTTTTCACAATAAATATACTTTAATTATCTTACATTCTAAAATCTTTCAGGAAATAAGAATGTGATGACTATATATATATATTGACTTATACATATTTAAGTCTGAGCAGATAGAAAGAAAGGATTAATTTACTTACTCTCTAGCCTAAATACCATCCTTAACATGGGTGCTATGAACTTTATGATAGGTGGTTTTCTTGGACCGCCGAAACATGAATTATGTTTGTATACAACTCTTACATGGAAAAAATATGAATTATGCATGTAAAGCTTTGTATGATACTAATTTATAACCTTTTATCTGCAAACCCTTGGTGAGCAATGAGCTAACCACTTAATCATCTTATTACTATGCACGCTTTGTAATTCTATGTCACTATATTTATTGATTTAAAAGATCTAATATCTTGTTGATTTTTTTTTTGGAAAAAATTGAGCGAATTGTATTCCCAAAAAGAAGGCTATACATCAGTATAGCGCATGCTAGAGCTGCTGGCCCCACATCGACCGTGGACCTCAACCCTGGGTCTCCCGCGAACCACAACTGCCACGGGCATCACCGCAGGTAGGCAGTATGCCCTAATCCCAAACCCTTACCTAGAGCTTTAGATCGATCCTGCCAGTCCCAGGCCCCCCCATGTTAGAGGCTATTGGGAGTGAGGGGGGGGGGGGGGGGGGGGGGTTGTGGTTGGAGCCCCGACTTTCTTTAGAGGTTTGGAGTCTCGGAACCAGCTCCCCCAGGCCTGCCACTAGGCAACGTCTATTTTCCTCAATTATCTGGTCAATGCCTGTCATGTGATCTCTGATAACTTTTTCGATCTAGAGCAGCGTTTAGTTGCATGATTACGGGGGGAGCGGCGGAATGTCAAGAACCTGCCCCCTGGTGTTGTCTCTGGGTCCGTTGTTTGTAGTCGATGCATCACTTCGTGGGACTTGTCCCTACCCGTCCCATGCGCTTTTAGTATCTTGAGGGTCCTTGGGGGATGTAACCGAGGTTTCGTCCGAGACCGTGGTACTCCCCGCTTAGGAACCAGGCCACTACCACCTCTGTTGATACACCTATGCTAGTTGAGGTTGTAGTCGAAGCAGTGGGATTGGGGTACTAGCCTGCTAGAGGGCACCGCCATTGCAGAGACGCCCAGAGGAAGTGTGGGAGGTGGATGGGAGTCTCGATGCACATGCTCTGGAGGAACAAAAAGTGTACCCCATTGAGTTTGTGATGTGAGCCCATATGGATGAAGCAACGCTCCACTAGTGCCGCCGCGGTGCGCCACACGGGCGGGAGGGCCATCCTTGGAATGTGTTTGCTAGCCGTCCGGGGAATGGGACCACGAAAGAAATTAGCCGCTTGGCCTGGGACCCTACGACCTGGGGAATTTGATCCCCCGTTGCAGGTGCACCAATTACCACGGCCAAAGCCTCGATGGCCACCAAAATCTGGCACCCTCGGAACACGGCGACCTCCCCACTCCAGTTTGCGTAAAATGGCTGGACATCCAGCTCTGGGTAGGCCATGATGCGTTGCAGCACTGTGGTCCATCCCATCCATGTAACCCAGTGCCAGAGCTTTGGTTGCTATTGAATTTTAGTAGCGGGTGGCTCGAGGAAAGCACGTGTACCCATGACCGCAATAATCTCACCCCAAAGTCTACAAAATCGGTAAGCCAGCACGACAGGTGGGGGCAGCTCCATTCCTTTAAAGACCCGCTCATTTCTGGCGCGCCAGAGGATCCACAATGCCACTAGCGTCGACGAGTTGGCAGAGTAGTCAAGCGGGGGGAGGTCGGTCGTACGCCATAAGTGCCTGACCACATGGCAATCATGTGTGAAGTGGTGAAGCATCTTTGTGCACTGATTGCACATCGGGTAGGTGGTATTGATGAGCATGCCACATGCCTTTAGCTGCGCACGAACGAGGAGCACCTTGTGCAAGATTAGCCACTCGAAGGTCTTGATTTTTTTTGGTAAGAGGCCTTTCCACATGCGCATCCATCGGGGGTCTGCTGGGAATTGATGTTGGAGCAATAGTTGGGGGTGTAGGGTGACCTCATTTTCACTTGTGAGCATGCTAATGTGCATGCAAAGTTAGCACCACACTAGGGAATCCGACCCGGTCACCACCCAGGGACGATATTTTCATAGCAGAATCTACACCCATTGGGGGGAGGGGGTCGTCTGGCGTCGTGGAAAATCAATGAAGAAGCCACTACCTACCAATTGAAGTTTCCATTGCAAACAACAGAATGCCAACAACCCCGCCGGACAGGGGCGCGCGGTCATGTCCTAGGACACCAGATGCATTTTTGGCCCCCCCTTGCCCCCCGACCATGCAGAATCCCTAATTATTGCGTCAATTTTTTGCATAACTCTAGAAGGCGAGGTGGCCATGGATGCCCCGAATTTCACCATGGCAGCTAGCACCGTGGACACCAACACAATTTTCCCTTTTCGGGACAGGAACCTATTTGCCTAGTGCCTCATGCACTTTTGGAGGTTCATCATGAGCGTCTGCCAAGTTCGTTGTCGTTGCCAGTTATGCATGGGGATGCCTAGGTATGTGTCCTTCGCGGCCCCGGTAGGATCCCCGAAATCTAGATGACCTTGTTGCAGACAGTGGGGTGGGTATGGGTGAGGTAGAGCGCGGATTTACCACGGTTGGGGGTCAACCCCACTTCTCTCTTCATCCTGTCCAATGCCCTCATAAGTGCCCAAGCTTGCGGAATGACGGTGCAGGTAAAGATCATAGTGTCATTTGCGTAGTGGGTGGTTAAGTAATGGATACCGTGAATGTCCAGCCCCTGGACACCTTCCTCGGCTCAATAGGTTTGCATAAGGTTCATCACCAGGAGGAAGAGGAGCGAGGAGAGGAGATCCCCTTGCCTAAGCCCATGGCCCATCCTGTGGAACCCCCAAAGGTGGTCGTCAATGTCCAGGGAGTACCATCCTCCCTTCTGAACCTAAAGGCACAAATCCACGAACGAATTAGTAAACCCTTTTGCTTGTAGCACCGTCCTAAGGGCAGCTTAGCTTACTGAGTTGTAGGCTTTAGTGATGTCTTATTTGATGCAAAGCCCAGGGAATCTGGCTGTTTTGAGGGGGTGATGGACTTCCTGTAGGAGTAGGACCTGATCCTGTATATAACGGCCTTTGACGAACGTAGCCTGGTTTTGTCCCACTAGGCGTGGCATGAGGGGCCTCATCCTGGCAACTAGCATCCGTGAAAAGAGACTTAGGAGTGAGTTACAGATGCCAATGGGACGGAATTGCCCATGGGATGTGGGGTTAACCATCTTCGGAAGTAGGACTACTTAGGAATAATTGACTACTTAGGAATAATTGATTTCCTTGCGTACTTGTTTGCATGCAAGCATACGGTTGAAGGTGTTCAACAGATTAGGGCCAAGTAAGTCCATCCATATGTGGCCTCACACCCTGTGACACAAACTTGCCCATCAAGCTGCGCTCCAACCGCAACATCGTCCCCTCCCGCGAGAAGCCGGTGAACTCCCTTAAACCTTTGAGAGCAACCTACGGGTCCTCCAGCCCGTCCTTCCTCACGTCACTCGTCGCATTAGTCTGGGTCTCCGTGGGCGCCTGGGTGTCCACGGCCGCCTGTGCCGCCATGGCGACCAGTATCGCCGTGTTTGCCGGTGGTGTCGTGTGCATCTGGGTCGTCATGTGCGTGTGTGCGCTTGGGTCGTCGTGTCCGGCTGTGCCCTCCTGGTGTCCTCTGCCAACGGCTTCATTTTGAAATCCACCTATCTCTTCCTTGTTGAAAGTTTTTTCTTTTTTAAATCGTATTTAGTATCTTGTGGCCGCAACCTATATGCCGAGGCATTGTAGAGAGAGAATAAATCTCACTCATACCGTAAAAGGAACAATGATTCACATTCTATAAACACTTAGAAACTTGCACTAAAAATCTAAAATGGCAAAGACTTTCAGTATTTTTCAATATTTTTGACTCTTTAAAGAAGAGCTGGAGAACAGACAAGAATACATCTAAATTATTTTATACAAGAGAACGAGAATACAAGAAGAAAGCCTGCAAGGAAGAAACCGAAAATTGAGAGGCAAATCTCATATCACATCGCTAAAAGAGCGCAAACAATTTAAATTCGGAACACACCCTTAGAAGTAAGAAGAAATACGGGTTATAAAAGATTCCAACCCGCTGTGCGGATATAATCTTAGTTACAAAATTGAAGTTGACAAATGAGCACAAATAAGCTTTATAAGAAATCGAAACCTTTGATTGCATATCATCTGAATTGCGAAAATGACTTCAGAAATATGCACATGCAAGATTTATAAAAAAAATAAAATTCACTATCGTTCCCAACAACGAATGAACAAACTGAAAAACAATCTAAAAAGCAATTATAGCGTTAAAGCAAATTCCCTTTTTATAAAAGTTACTATAAAATAAAATCTTGATATAAATCCATTTCACATTATATTACTAAAGTAAAGTAATTAATAAATCTTACTAAAGTAATTAATATGAATAGGCTTTAATACAAATATATATATTAGTAAATATTTATTACTTCAGTGATATTAATTACTTTACTAGATAATGAAATCTTAATTATAATTTAGATTAGAAAATCCATTTCACATTTGATGCCCGTATATTGTAAGATGGCAGGAGCTTGGAAATTTGATTTAGCATTTCGGCGTTCAGCACCTTAAAATTAGCGACTACCAATGCCACTTAGAAACTGAATCCTTTTTAGAGAGAGAAAAGTTGGCAGGCTGACTGAAAAATACTGGGGTTTAAAAATTTAAAAGCAACTCTAAAAAGCATCTTTATGCGATTTAAGGATAGATTTGATGATAGAGAGGATCTGTCCACTTAGTATTCAGGAACGTTGACGCCGTAACGGAATATTTTAATCCATAAGGAGAATTGAAGCAAACTAAAAGCACTCTATAAATTAATTAGAGCGTTAAAGAAAAGTTTTTAGGAATCCACCTACCGAAGATCAGAAAATCTTAATTATGATTCAAAAAATTCATTTCACAGTTACAGGCGCTAAATGGTAATCTAAGATTGGCAGGAACTTGGAATTTAAGGAATATGGAATTTATCCAATATACAATTCCACCATTAGCAGATAAACTTTGTAAAAATGGGGCAGTGAAAAAAAACAGAAAGAAAATGTTTTCAACTACTAGAATTTAAAAGTACAAAAGGGCTCAGCATTTGAGCGTTCAAAAGACACCAACTGCATATCGTAATCAGGAACTGCAGTTTTAAAATTCAGAAAGTAAATCCGGAGAGCATCATCACGGTTACTAGCGATTCAGTACATGTTATTCAGAATTAAAAATTAGAAAGCAAATCCAGTCAGTACCGTTATGTATCACAGAGATTCAGAAGATTAACATGCGATCTAAATTTCATCCTTGGAGTAAAACTGAAAAGGTTCCAGCATGACACTATACGCTTATGTAGGTTTTGTAAATCGTATCCCATTGAAACGATGATTCCATCCGTGCTTTTTCTGCGCTTGCAATGCTGGTAACTCTCTAACCTGCTGGACTCTTTTGCAAGTTTCACAAGCCTAGTATCGTGCTCGGCAGGAGGCGCACCAACGATCTGCAAATAAGGAGCAAACATAAGTGTTTCAAAATTAAAATCGAAATATGAAAACTCGAAATTACAAAAGAAACAAAAGAAACGCATGTAAGATAACAGATAATAAATAAAAACGAAAAATATATGGATCTTCTACTCCGCCTCTGCCGGATCGAGCAATCTTGCCCTGTGCCATGAGTCTGGAAGGAAGGAAAGAAAGAGATAGCAAACATAGTTGAAAATAAAAACAAAAATAAAAAACATTGTGATTGATGCACAAAGAAAAACGAAGAAAAGATAAAGGGAAAGACATGGATTACGTACTTGCAAATGGACTTTAGACGTATCAATATGGTAGCCAAGCTCACCCGTGATATTCCTCCTAGTGACACCATCCTTTATTGGCGGCAATGAAGTCATGTACGGCCATCAGCAGCAGCCTAGTTTGGCCCATCTTTTCAATCTCCTTTAATTTTCTTTTGTCATTCACGCCATCTCCCTCTCCTTCTTGTGACTCGGGATTACCTGGTGATGAACTTTCATTTTCATTTGCAGGTGCTCAGCCTCGTCGTCCGCATCTGCCTCGTCCTCTCCCTGTTCCTCTGTTTGCCATTGAAGCAGCAGCAGCTTCTCCTCTTCTGTCCTCTCCTGTGCTCAATTCAGTTTAATTCAAAATACACTTCTCCTCAGCCAAAGCCAAAAGGTAAACCAGGAAATAGCACCAAAGCGCTAGGGTTTCCCGCAGGCAGCAAATGAAAAAAGAAAGTCCAACTCTGTCGCCTCGATTCGATTTTTATCTTGTTGCAGGTAAGAATATCTATAGCCGTGAACTGTTTATGCCTTCTACATGGATGATAATAATGGTATGAGAAACATCTTTGGATGACGCCCCATAACTAACTAATTATCATCATCATCTTGATCTTGATGCTATTTCATATTTTAGAGAGAGACTCAGATAGTGGTTAAAGAGGCTGGGATAGTGGTTTTTTTTTTCTTTTGTTTTTTTCAACTAACGAAAAAGGCAACAATAATATAAATTTGTCCAAGTAACTGTTAATAGATTCTATAATACTAGCCGTGAATTTTTAGGTAAACTTGATAATGAATGTGAAGATTGGGAAGGAGCATGTCGATTCTGACCCATCACTAGGAGGAGCTTGTAGGCCTCTCTTAATACTAACAATGCAGGAATGAGGATGAATATGTTATGGTAGCATGCCTACTCTCTTGATTCCATTCCATTCTTACATATAACTACTATGCAAGCGCCCCTCTTTTTAACTTTTATAGCAATGTCATGTCACTTCACAGTAGGAGCATCAATAGTTATATTCTATCCATAGTCAATGGAAAAGAGGAATCCTGATATTCCACGTTCCAATTTGTAAGTTTTATTAAATAAATATGCAACTGTTTAACCTATTTTACTAACAGAAGGCTAGGCTAAGATAATAATGATGAAGAATTTGTAAAGTTCATTGAAAAGAGCATACTAGTCATAGCTTTGTAACATTTATTCATAGGAATATGGCACAACTAAGTATTGGTTAATGTGTCTAACTATTTTAGTGTAGGTTGGAGTGGGTAGTTCAAAATATGGTAAGGTATTAATGAGTGGCGAGGTACCCCTACACTCAACCATACGAATACGAGCGTTACACGCACGATCCGGTTGAACTCCGTAGACTAAGTGCCTACACGCCTTATGGAACACCTAAGGTTAATCAATCGTTGACCTCCCAAGCTTACTTGTATTTATCACGGTTGTATAGTTAAGTAAGCTTGAGGCATGTGATTTGCATATCTTTTATGTTTTTATTGCCTATGTTAAGAGAGGAAAGGGGTGAAGAGACTAAGTAACTAACTTTAACTAAGCCTTAATTGCCCTAGCATCAGTGATGGGACACGATATTGCATGGGCCGCGATATCGCATCCACCTCAATATCACATCCCCCGGTTTTCCCAAAGTGCCCAAAGTAGGAGTAAATTCCATGTGCCCACATCCAGAGTTAGAGTAATTTCCATGTGCCCACAGTAGAAGTCCCAAAGTGAGCGGATCTTTATTCGAGCAAATATTGTACCTGAGCACAAGTTTGTGTACGGAAATAAAGACAAACTTTTGGATAAACCTTGTAGTGCATAGATTAAGCTAAATAGGACTTTAATTATTGTTATTTATTGTTCATCGTTTAATTTCTTTATTAGTTAATTAAATCTCTCTCAACCCTTCTCTCATAGTTAAGTGCATTCAGTATAACCGCTTTGAGCACGTGTGTTACGCTTGGTAATCCCAGTAACGAATAGCGTTTGGTAATCTCAGAAGGTTGCATTGGTTCAGGGTGTGAATGATAAGTGAGAACGGATACTGATGCTAGGCATTAGAACTTAGTTAGTTAAAGCTAGTTACTTAGTCTCTTCATCCTTTCCCTCATTAGCATAGGCGATAAAACATAAAAGATATAAAAATCACATACCTCAGACTTACTTAACCATACAATGTTGACAAATACAAGTAAGTCTAGGAAGACAACGAATGATTAACCTTAAGTGTTCCATAAGGTGTGTAGGCACTTAGTCTGTAGAGTTTGACCAGATTGTGTATGTAATGCTCGTATTCGTATGGTTGAGTGTAGGGGTACCTCGCCACTCATCATTGGTGCCGTTGTCAGGGCTAAGTTGTTTGTGCGCTAAGTAGAACATAGGAAATCATCCACATCATTGGGAAGCTTAAATGAACCCTTAGGGTTAATCAGAAGAAATTTTAAAAACAATGGTTAGTAGCACACTGACAAGATAACATGTCTTCTTCTTCTTATAAAAGCACTTCACCACCTAGGGATCACACAAGAGATAGCCGACGGTCTAACACATGTAATCAAGAATCGTCAGTTCCTCAATAGTATCAGGTAGTGTATACTCATCATGATGAGTATGTACCTGATTTCACCTTTATCCTCCATCAGGATGAACAATTGCATTGGAGAGACCTGCAAAGTAACATAGTGTTACCCCCAGATCGGGAAGTCCCTAACATGCTCCTTCATGCTCTTGCATAGATAGGCATGATAGAATTATATGTTGAATACGTTGCAAAAGATTATGACACAAGGGATTACCATCCCACAACAGCGCAATGTCTAAGGGACTCGTGGTAGGAGAGCTACCATACATCGTTGAAGGGCAAAGGGCCCCACAATGCTTCACCTGTCATAAGAGAAGTTAAGGGTGGTGAACCTATCTCAATAAGTTCTCCACAAAATGATGTTCCCCCTCCTAATGATAGTGAGTAGGTGGTGTATCAGAACCTGCGCTCCACGATACACAACCCTAGTTCTGATTCCCACAAACACCAAGTGTTCAATGAGGGAACACAAAAAAATGATAAGGATGGCTAGTCTGATCGTTATCACGATCGGGGCTGTAGCCATCGAAGAGAAGTTAAGAAACATTATCATGGCGATGGTTCCCCTTCTTCTTCCCCTTCATTGCATCATTCACCCTCTCCTTCCACATCAAGACACAGTCACCAAGAGCACAACGGTGAGGATAAGGATAAGCAAAATGAGAACCCTCGACAAGAGAGTCGAGAGAGAGGACTAGGGCATTGTAGAGAGTCAAGGCATAGAAGGGAAAGTAGGGAACCACATAGGCATCATAGATGTCATGAAAGAGATGATCATGACGAACCCCTATTAGCAACCCGGAGTATGTTAGATATTATGGAGGTCGTTAGAATACCTACAAGGAACTAGAAAGACAGTCAAATCAAGAGACTAGACATGAATAATATCCCACGGTTTGAGGGGGGATACAACGCTAATTCGCAGAACTACTTAAAGGCTTTCCACTATGCCTGTGTCTTGAAGAATATTGAGAATGAGTGGCAGAAGTTAAAGCTATTTCCTAGGACACTCATGAAAGAAGCAGAGAGTTGGTATCGGTCCTTAGAGCCAAAAACCATTAGGAGGTGGAGTACAATGCTAGAATTGTTTAACGATAAATACCAAACGTACTCCAAAGTGTTCAACTTGCTTAAGAAAATCCAAGGATGGAAGTAGGGTAATCACGAACCCTTGGATGCTGCCATGGGCCAATATTATGCATTGCTACATCATTGTCCAGGCCATGGTTACGCACAATGGGATTAACTCCGTCACCTCATAGATGGGCTAAGACATGAAACCAGGAGAACCCTTGGGACATATGCCTAAGGGAGATTATCTAAACTTAGGTCCCATGAAATTCATAGATTGTTGGAGCAAGTAGCTAAAGAAGAAGGGGAGCTATGGAAAAGAGAAAGCATAGAAGAGTATAACCGTGATCATTCCCTTCGAAAGAGGGGAGTGAGATTCTGTGAGGAAGAGGATGAGTCACCACTTGAAGATTTGGTCAATAGAAAAACCTTGCCACTTCAAAAGTTAACAACCGAAGTGTCAGCTAAGGTAGATGAAATATGGAGCTCCTTAGATAGTAAAATTGAAACTGTCCTAAAAATCGTAGAGGAGTCTAAGGAGGAATGAAGTAGTAATCATAATAAGAAAAAGTGGAGAGATTCAGACCATGCATGAAACAAGGGTAAGGAAAAAATTACTATCTTCGATGAGGTTGTGGATTCGGATACAGACAATGATGGTGGATGTGAGATCTGCCAACATGACCATCCTAAGGGATGTTGCCCAATAATCTCACATTTACAAGAGTCTGGGGTGTATGCACTTAACCCAAGACTTAACAGACGGCACACACCTCGAAGGTTACCTTATCCCCAAGGTAACCCAAGGTAGTTCCACCAATTGTTAACATATTATCCAAGTGGAACTCCGCCACAACCTATCGGGCAACACTAGCAGTGGCAACACCCACAGTCATGGGGGATGCCACCGCATAGGCAACAATACCCTTACTAGCAACCAAACCCATATGGCTATTATGTGCAGCAGCCGGTTTCTCCAAGTGATTCTATGGGTCACGCAACCCCACAACATCACTACAAAGTTCGGGAGTATTTTAGGACTCCTTCTCCTACGAGAGACACTCCACATGCATACGATCCTCTGAATCCATCCGCCACTCTTACACCGATAGTTCCAATACCATGCGCTCCAACAATGTAAGGGGAACTCCCCACTCAACTACACCAATGTAATACTACGAGAGCTGTAAACCTTCAACCCGTTGCTGGTTTTGACAACCACACAAAAAGAAGACCTTTCTTCAGAACCAAAAGCCCAAACAAGCTCTCACAACCACAAGTGGTTGAGTCTATGACAACTCCACCAAGAAATAAGGCTTTGGAGCTCCCTTCAAACTAACAACAGAGCTCAACGCACATGGTTATGTTAACACATACTGTTACTGATTGGAAAAAGGTGGGCCACCTTCCCAAGAAACTCTCTGACCCTGGAAGTCCCTTAATCTACCTCCAAGTCACTGGGAATGAACCACGTAAGGCTCTTCTTAACTCAGGTTCTGGAGTTAACTTAATATCACAGGAGATGTATAAAGCCTAGAACCTACCTCCACTCAAGAAGAGCAATATTCAACTAGAGCTGGCTGACCAGTCCATCACCATTCCCTTGAGATTTGTGGAGGACATCATTACCACTGTGTGTGGTTGGTCATACCTAGCTAATTTCCAAGTGATAGAAGTAAACAGTAACAAAGGGGACTTCCCAATTATAATGGGGAGGGCATGGCTCAACACCATCAATGTGTGCCTAGGAATCTGTGATCTTTCCTTGGAAATATCAAAGGAAAAAATTTATGGAAAGATCGAGAAGAAGAAAGTTCCATGCATCACATACCGTGACTCAGAGGGTGATGACATGGAGGAATGCTCAACATCTCCTACATGCAACTGGTGTGCCCAAGAAATGTAGATATAAAGGTGAATGTATGTAGCAACCACACAACAAGAGAACACCCAGTGGTTGATAGCTAATCACAAGAGCAGCCCATCAACATGCATGGAATGAACTAGGGGAACAACTTGCACCCACAACGAAAGCATAGATACATTGAAATATGAGCGTCTCCAACTTCCAACCCTTAACCTGAAAACATCAATTGGGAGAAGTTGGACACTTATAAGAAATTCAAAAAAACGCTCATTATTTTGGATCTCTCCTTTTCAATTCAGTCATGTGGGAGATGGCCACCTATGCTGATCATTCGAGGCCCTTAGTTCTTTTAAGTTTTTTTTTTTTACACATTTTTGTTTTACACATTTTTGTTTTACAATTTCTTTAACTTTTCTTGTTTTTTGTTTTACAACGAAGTTTATACTTTTTCATTTTTGTGTGTGTGAGTGTGTGTGTGTATGTTATCCATTTTATTAAGTTTTTCATTTAATAAGTGCTCCAAAGATGGTATGAACCGTACTCCATTGATTGCTAATGTTTGGTTTTTACCCATTAGTTATGATGTTGATACTAGGGTATGGTTCTTTTGATATAGCAGGCAATGAGTCCACTTCATCCATACATCCATAAATTTCTATGGTCTCTCTCGACTTGGAAATGTACAGTCCTCTTCTAAATAAGAACTATCAACGAATTGGTGACTGGGCATTTCTCAAACTAAGGAAGGACTCAAGGATTGAAAAGGATGTAACTTCAAGGGAACTTGATGTATTTATGTTGGCCATTGTCTTGGGTGCTTGGATGTTTTATTTTTGAGTTTTCTTACCATTCTGACATTGCCCCATCATCGGGAAGCTAAGCTAATAAAAATAACAAAGTCTTTGCATGGTGTGGTTCTCACATATAAACAAAAAAAAAATAGTGAGGATTCAAAGCACACCTCTTAGATGAAATAATCATTTGGGCTACAAGCACTGGTTATGGAACTAAAATAAACATGTTCCCTCTAACTAAGGCCCTTCTTACTTCATATTCTCTCCTCGTTCATTTCGTTGGAATGGTGGTGGCTTTTTGAGGGATGCATTCTTGTTACTTCAAGTGGATGGATTGGCTAAATGCATTAATGCAAAGTCACTAGATGTGATTTTTTTGAGGCCAGACTTGGAAAGGGATCTACTAAGTCATATTAACCATGAAATACACAAGGGGCTATACACCACCTTGTTCTTGGGATTCCATTCCATTCTCTTCTCTCCATTCTTCTCTCCATTGTTCACCTCATTGCTGATTGTATCATTAGTGTATATTTTAGTTGATGCATTGTTTTCTTGTTGGTAAATTCTTGTGGTTAAGACTTTAACTCTTATTTCAAATGACATTCCCAGAGCCTATAGACTCTTCAAATGTGGGTTTGCCAGGGCATTAAGGGCATGAGCCTGCTCTGGGGAGGACCCATTGGCATTCCTATTTGGTACACTAGTTAAATTCTTTCCCTTAACATTTTTTGCAATCCACTCTATTTTGTTCATTTCCATCTTGACATCCATTTCATTGGCGTTACAGTTGTTTCTTTTTCTTCATCCTTCTTATTCCTTCTCTTTTTCCATTCTCTCACTATCGGAGGTTCGCAGTAAGTCATGGGGGTCTAGACCCAATTTTTTTGATTTTCCCCTAACCCCTACACCTTCAGTAGTCACAATTATTATATCTCTAGAATCCACAATCAGCCATATCACAACTTAGCCAATGGACCTTTCACCGAAGCAAGGTATTAACTTCATTGTGATTCATTTACACTTGCTAATATAAGACTGTGTTTTGTGTGCAGACGGAAATCATACAAAAATGGATTGGATCTGGAGGGAACACTTGGAATGGATCGGTGCTGAAGCAGCTATGCAAGGAATGAGATTGATGGCATGCTTACAGATGGACAACGAAAGGCGTAATCTTGGCGTTGGCAGCAGCAGACTTCTTTTCTCTTCTCTCTTTTCTCTCAGCTGCTAAATAAGGCCTGATGTCAAATGTATAAAGTGTTCACTCTTGTTGTTGTGAACACCAGTTTTGTCATGTTCTGTAATGATGATCCGTTCACATGTCATCCCATTCACCATTAGTTCCATTCAAGTCAATAATCCCATACCTTCCCAATATTTTGTAAGGAACTCAAGGACGAGTTTTTATTCAGTCATGGGGGTATGATGGGACATGATATTGCATGGGCCACGATATCACGTACACGATATCGCATTTGCCATGATATTGCATCCCCTGTGATATCGCGTACCCAATATTGTAGCGTGCCACCAAATCTATAAATAAGAGGCAGCTCTCCCTTGTTTGTCCATCTAGATCTAGATCGTAGCCAAACTCTTGCAGTTTTTCCATTCCAGAGTTAGAGTAATTTCCATGTGCCCGTAGTAGGAGTCCCAAAGTAAACGGATCTTTATTCGAGGAAATATTGTACCTGAGCACAAATTTGTGTACGAAAATAAAGATGAACTTTTGGATAAACCTTGCAGTGCATGGA
>MNCI01030009.1:274641-286746 GCA_015680685.1 Gnetum montanum | reverse complement strand
CATTCCCAGTGACTTGGAGATAGATTAAGGGACTTCTAGGATTAGAGAGTTTCCTGGGAAGGTGGCCCATCTTTATCTAGTTTGTGAAGGTATGTGTTAACATAACCATGTGCATTGAGCTCTGTTGTTGGTTTGAAGGGAGCTCCAAAGCATTACTTGATGGAGGAGCATTTAGAGGCTCAACCGCTTGTGGTTGTGAGAGCTTGTTTGGGATTTTGGTTCTGAAGAAAGGTCTTCTCTTTGTACGGTTGTCAGACCAGCAACAAGTTGAAGGTTTACAGCTCTCATAGTAGTGCGTTGTTGTGGTTGAGTGGGGAGTTCTCCTTACATTGCTGAAGTGGGTGGTAGTGGAGCTATCAGTGTAAGAGATGCAGATGGATTCGGAGGATGGTATGCATGTGGAGTGTCTCTTCCAGGAGAGGGAGTCCTAAAATACTCCTGAACTTGGTAGTGACATTGTGGGGTTACATGACCCATAGAGTCACTTGGAGAAATTGGTTGCTACACGTAATAGCCATATGGATTTGGTTGCTGGTAAGGGTTTTGTTGCCTAGGCGGTGGCATCCCCCATGACTGTGGGTATTGCCACTATTGGTGTTGCCCGATAGGTTGTGGCAAAGTTCCACTTGGATAATACATTAATGGTTGGTGGAATTTCCTTGGGTTACCTTGGGGATAAGGTAACCTTCAGGGTGCTTTTCGTTTGTTAAGTCTTGGGTTGAGTGCATACACCCCAGACTCTTGCAGATGTGAGATTATTGGGCAACATCCCTTAGGATGGTCATATTGGCAGATCTCACATCCACCATCATTGTCCATATCCAAATCCACAACCTCATCGTAAATAGTCATTTTTCCCTTACCCTTGTTACATGCATGGTCAGAATCTCTCCTCTTTTATTTATCATGGTTACTACTTCACTCCTTAGACTCCTCTACAATATCACAGTGCGCCACCAATTCTATAAATAAGAGGCAGCTCTCCTTTGTTTCTCCATCTAGATCTAGATCTTAGCCAAAATCTTGTCATAGGCGGCTCTCTCCTCTACGATATCATGGCCCATGCGATATTGCATCTCATCAGGTATGATGTAGTAGCCAACCTGCAATGATGATTCATGGCCATGAATGCAAACTTCACATCTTCTCTGTATAACTATACTTATCTAAATAGTATAGGAATGCATGGTGTAGTAACTAACCCATGCACATACCACTAGGAATTTCTGTTTGTAGTTTAATTTTAAAATTATAATATGCGAATTGATAAAGTGAATATTACATGGGCTTACAAATTGGGTATACAATATCTACCAATTTGTATTTTATTATTTTAATTAATAGTCTAAAACATTTTTATCATATAAATAAGGTTTGTTGATATGATTGGAGATTGGTTGATGTTGGCTGTTTTAAGCTTGGTTGAGCCTTCAATGCAGGAAAGCCAATAATAAGGGAGCTTATTTATATTTTTGTAATTTATTTCTAGAAAGGTTATGGTGCAAGGTCACATGGTCCAACTTTTTCATTGCCATATTCTTCCAAAAAAGCTTATAACAAAATTGTAGGAGCTCTTTATTTAGCTTTTACTGCATGTTGAAAGAGTGCTTGACTTCCGATAATCATTTAGAATCATTTTTGGTTTCATAAGTACTCTTGTGTTGAATAGATTTTATCCGCCATCTCAGTTTTTGGGCATGTCAACTCCTACAATTGGTTACTAAAACTAAAATTTGTTTCTAGTTGAGATCTCTACCACATTAGCATCTCAAATTAGCTTAGGAGCACAAAAATTCATTTGACAATGGTTTAGTTAAGCTTGTACAACAAAAAGGATAGAAGAAACATGTTTAATTAGTTATTTAATGTAGCTCAGTCAAGCCATGACATCTCATAGAACTAGGCTCTAGAACCATTTTTGGTTCTATGAAAGCTTGCTCTAAATGGTTCTACAACTTTAGCTTTCAAAATCAACTATAGAACCAATATTTTGGTCCTCTCAGGATGCTTTACCATGTAAGCATTTAGTGCTAAAATCCATTAGAACTAAAAGAGCCAATTAAATCCAAAAATGCTCCAGAAACCTTAGCTAAGTTATAGTCTAGCTAGCACAATAGAAAAAGGCTTTAAGAGGAGATGATGTATTAGTAGCGCACTTCCAAAATTTTACTAGTGCACATGCTCTTGAGTAGAACAAATTTGTTTGTTTTAGCTATACAAAAAAGGAAGAAGAAGAAGATTTAGTATACATGCTAGAATAGAGCTTTAGAATTGCATCTTGATTCTAAAAGAATCTCTCCAACACATCAACTTTGTGATCAGCATTTAGAAACTATATCATATAAAATCCATTTAAAATTGAAAGCCATTTGAAGTGATAAAGATCTTTTCAAGTCATTCATCAGCAAAGAAAGCTTCTACCATGTATGCTACATAGAATTGAATCATTTAGAATTAAACAAAGGACTTTTATAATTTCGCTAGTACTAGCATCTAAAAGAACTCTTTAAAAAGTTAAAGTTAAATCTTGTGTTTTGTGTTATAATTGTGGTGGATCTTAAACTTCTGAAAAGGCTGAAGAAGCTCCTAAGTTTCACTTCAACCAATAGAGCATAACATTAAAACTAGACTCTAGTCTACAGATTAGGTTCTAATAGAGCTCATCGAGGTACAAAAAAAAAAAAAAAAAAAAACATGAGCACTTAGTTTTTCAATTTAGCAGTAGCTTGAAAGTGACTTCATCTTGTCTTGATCTACCACATTAATTTTAGAATCTAGCTCTAAAACCATTTTTTGGTTCTACAACAACTCCAATGTGAAACAACATTAACTTTTGACATTAGCATATTCCAAAGTGTAGCCAGAAATTGGTTCTAAAAGAAAGTTTTAAAATGCAAGCTTTTTTTTCATGTTAGCTTTACCTATGACCTTTGAGCTTTCCTTCTAAAATAAAGCTTAAACTTTGAAAAATTAGCTCTACAAGAAGAAAAAAGCTACAATACAATTGGAAGATGCATGTAAGCTACTATAAAAGAATGAAAGGTATAAAAGAGACTGTATATAATAAGAATAAAAATTTTTTATTACAGAAAAACCTAGTTTTACATGAAGATCATGTAAGGAGGATGTAGACAAAAAAAAGGAAAGGAAAACTCATGAAAAAGCTCTTAAAGGCATTATCTGAAGTCAAACTTGCGAAGTACTAGTTGCGGAAGGAAGAGCTTACATCATAAATACATTAATAAAGTAAAGCTATAAGGATGGAGCTAGAGCTAATATTTCTACAAAGCTTATTAATGAAAATGTTAGGTATAAATAGATAAGCTAGAAATAGTTATTATGTCTATTACTAGATGAGCTTAATGTTCAATAGAAGATATAGAGTTGTTGCCACTAGCATAGACAAAAATAACAAATTGCTTTCACTACTACTAAGCTTTAATGATCTCTTTAGCCTAGGTGAAATAATGAAGAAAGGTGAAAAATGGAAATGGCTTTCTAATTTGCAAATTTATTAATGATCATTAAATGAATATAACTTCTACTTCCTTAGCTCTCTCTTGAATGAATTTTCAATGTCTTGAAAAGAATAGTGTGATGCCGTTGACTATGAATTGAAAAAGCTACAAGCTCATTTCTATGAATTCTGGTTCTAGACATTATTCTTGAACAACACTTTTCTTCTTCATTATTCTTCTTCTCTTCTCCCATATCCTCTACTCCCCTCTATGTAAAACCTCTATCTTTACATTCTTTCTAGCTTTTTTTTTTGTGTAAGGTTTTGGCTAAAGATTAAGTAGTAGAATTTATTTCTTTTTTACTTGGAAAGGTAATTCTTGTGACCTAGAACTTGGTGGTTGTTCTCCAGCCAAGATTGAAAAAGAAGTCATGTACCTCTATTTTCTTTAGATTAATAAAATTACTCTTCTCCTAGGAAAGGGGGAGAGTTGTACAATAGAGTAAGTTGACCAATCTAGTAGCTAAATCATCTTAAAAGGTATTTTTCTTACTCTATTATTTTTTCTATTATTTTTAGTTTGAGGATTTTTGTTATTTTGTGATGAGTTGTTATTTTCTATAAGGCCCTAATTAAACTCCCTTCTTAGTACCTTTACCTATGTCTTGGAAATAACAATTGGTATGGGAGCTTGATTAACATCTGTCGACTTAATATTTTGAGTTATAGTTTTTTGTATCTCAAACATGGCAAAGAATCAAAGCTTCTCTTGTAATATAGCTCCATGATTCAATGGCATAAAATACTCCTTATAGAAGTTCAATATGAATACACATCTCTTAAACATGATCATCATAAAATCAAATGACATGAGTGAACCTTGTTAGCCAAAGAAATAGCTCACCAAAAATATTTTACTTACTATTATTATAGTAAGATAGGGCATATGATTGTAGATTGTCAAAAGAAGAAGAAAGATGTGGAGAATTTTAAAAAATCAAATGACAAGGTTCACGTCAAAAAGTGCTCAATATAGATTTGGAAAACTAAAAGCTCAATTAGCTAAAATACAAAGCCAATTAGAGCATTTCAAAAATCATGTAGAAATCAAAGATGTTGAAGAAAATCCTTTTGCTCATTTTTTGTATGTGGATGTTGTAATTGACAATTATGATATTTTTACATAAGACTTATTTTCATTCTAGCTATGATGAAAGATTATAATTCAAATGATTATTTTACATGCTTTATGTATACTAATCCAATTGAGTAAGAAACTCCTAATACTTCTAAGACTACAAGTTTAAGTGAAGATGAAGTTAGACTGATGATGATAGTGGTTACTTTAGCAATTACTCTAATTATTAGAGTGGTTACTCTAGTGGTTACTCTAGTAGATATTCTAATTATTAAAGTGGTTACCCTAGCGGCTACTTTATCAGTTATTCTAATTATTAGAGTGGTTACTCTAGCGGTTACTTTAGCAGTTATTCTAATTATTAGAGTGGTTACTCTAATTATTAGAGTAGTTGCTCCCAAGTGTATAAATATAGTGCCCAAGCACACAATTGGGAAGAAGTCTTTTAGCAGTCAAGTAGTGAAACTCTTGTAGTCTGTTTGAAAGTTAGAGTATTTTTCGAGTGCCTGCAGAAAGAGGTCTAAGTGTGGACGGATCTTTATTTGAGCATTGTGTACCTAAGCACACCTTGTGTACGGCAATAAAGACGAGCTCTTCGATTCATCCTTGTAGCACTTGAGATTTTTTTTCTTACGCATTTATTTTATTTTATTTTCTTATGCATTTATTTTATTTTATGTACTTTACATTTATGTTATTAGCAAAAAAATTCATTTTGATTAATTAAGAAAATTTTTAAATTACATAAGCATGACCACTTTGAGCATGCGTGTAATGCTTGGTAATCCAATAACGGTTAGCATTTGGTAATCCCAGCAGTGTTGCACTAGTTTAGGATGTGTATGGAAAGTGGGAATGGATGCTGGTGGTAGTATTTTTTAGAACTCAGTTAATGAGTAGTTAAGTCAAATTACTCATTTAGTTACCTCTTTCCTTCCCTACTAGCATAGGACATAAAAACATAAAAGCTATAAAAATCATATGCCTCAAGCTTACTTAACCATACAATCGTGACATACAGGTAAGCTTGGGAAGACAAAAATCAACCAACCTATCTTTGTTCCACAAGGGCACATCAGCACTTAGTCCTTGGAATTCGATTGGATCATGCATGAAACGCTCGTATTCGTATGGTTGAGCATAGGGGCACCTCGCTGCTCATCATTGGCACCATTGTCGAGGACTTAGTTGTTTGTGCACTAAGTAGAACATAGAAAATCATTCACATCGTTGGAATGAACCCTTAGGGTTGATTGAGAAAATAATAAACAAGAATACATTGCACACTGAATAGACAAGTATGTCTCCTTCTTTGTACGAAAGTGCCTCATTGCCTAGGTCTGAAACAGGAAAGAATCAGTGGCATAATACACATGACATTTATCCACCAGTCCCTCAAAAAGTTCGAGTGGTATATATTCATCCCAATGAGTATATACCAAACTTCACCTTTATCCTCCATCAAGATGAACAACTACATTGGCGAGACTTAGAAGGTAACATAGTGTTACCTCCATCAAGATGAACAACTGCTTCTTCATGCTCTCACACGACTTGGCATGCTGCACTTATACGAAGAATACGTTGTGCAAGACCATGACTCAAGAGAATACCATCCCATAGAGGCATAATGTCAAAGGGACTTGTAATAGGAGAGACATCATAAGTCTTTGAAGGGTAAGTGGTCCTAGGATGCCCCACATGTCTTAAGTGAAAATGAGGGTGGTGAACCTACCTTTGGTAGTTGGCCACACAATGATGTTCCTTCCCTTGACCTTGGCCAAGGGGTTGTGTATCAAAACATTCATTCCCCTATTCATAACCTAGGTTCTGATACCCACAGGCACAAAGGATCTGAAAAAGGGACACGAACTCATGATAAAGGTGGACATTCTAAAGGCAATTGTGATCGGGGCCAAGACTGTAAAGGAGAAGGTAGTAGACACTGTCATGGTGATAGTTCTCCTTCTTCTTCACCTTCATCATCTCCTTCATACTCTCCTTCAATATTTGGATGTAGTCATAAGGAAAAAGACCATGGGGATAAAGGAAGGCAAAGTGGAAGTCATAGGTGAAACAACCAGGAAACGGGACAAGGGCACTCTAGAGAGTCATGACATAGAAGAAGGGAGAGTAGGGAACAACGTAGGCATCATAGACACCATGGACAAGACGATCATGATGAACCCCTACTCGCTACTCGAAGTATGTTAGACATAACTGAGGCTGCTATAATTCCAACAAGGCATCAAAAAGATAGTAGGATCAAGAGATTAGATATGAAAAATATCCCATTGTTTGAAGGGGGATACAATAATGGTCATCGAAATCATTTACAAGAATTCCATGATGTGTCTACCTTACAAAACATAGAAAAAAAATGGCAAAAACTTAAGTTGTTCCCATAGACATTAGTTAAAGAAGTGGAAAGCTAGTATCGGTCTTTAGAATCGGAATCCATTCATAGGTGGAGTACTATGTTAGAACTATTTAATGACAAGTACCAAACGTACTCCCGAGTGTCTAACTTGTGAAAGCAAATCCAAGGCTAGAAACAAGGAGGACATGAACCCTTGGATGCTACCATGGGCCGATACTATGCATTGTTACATCGTTGTCCTGGCCATGGTTATTCACAAAGGGATCAACTACGCCATCTCGTGGATGGGCTTAGGCATGAAATAAGAAGAACCCTTGGGCCTTATGCCTAAGGAAGACTATCCAAGCTTAGGTCCCATCAAATTCAAAGACTATTGGAGCAAGTTGCTAAGGAAGAAGGTGACCTATGGAAGAGAGAAAGTGTGGAAGAGTATAACTGAGATCCTTCCCATCAGAAGAGGGGAGTAAGATTTTGTGAGGATGAAGAAGAGTCACCATTCGAAGAGATGGTGAATAGGAAAACTTTGCCTATCCAAAAGATGACATTAGAAGTTTTGACAAAGGTACACCAAATGTGGGATTCTCTAGACAATAGATTTCAAATTGTTCTTAAAATAGTAGAGGAGTCTAGAGAGCAAGTTAGTGAGAAAAGAAAAAAGAAAGAGGCTGAACATGCACGTAGTAAGATTAAGGGAAAAGTTTCCATCATTGAAGAGGTTGTGGATTTGAAAACAGAAAATGATAGTGGATATGAAATATGTTAATATGAGCATCCTAAGGGATGTTGCCCTATAATCTCACATCTGCAAGAGTCTGGGTTGTATGCACTCAACCCACGATTGAACAAATGGCAAGCACCCCAAAGGTTACCTTACCCCCAAGGTAACCTAAGACAGTTCCACTAACCCTTAACATATTATCCAAGTGGAACTCCATCATGACCAATTGAGCAATATCAATAGTGGTAGCACCCACAATCATGGGGAATGCCACCACCAAGGTAACAGTATCCTTATCGGCAACCTGACCCATATGGATATTACGTGCAATAGCCAATCTCCCCACGTGACTCTACTGGTCACATCACTCCTCAACCTCACTACCAAGCCTTTGAGTACTATGGGACTCCCTCTTCTAGGGATGATATTTCACAAGCATATCATCCTTCTCATCTGGTTGCATCTCTTCTACCAATAGCTCCACTACCACTTGTTCCAGTTATGCAGGGTGAAATCCCTACCCAGTCGCAGCAACGTAATGCCACAAGGGCTGTTAACTTTCAACGTACTGTTGGTTCCAACAACCACATGAAGAAAAGACCTTTCTTTAGAAACAACGGTCCAACCAAACCCTTGCAATCACAAGCGACTGATTCCTTAGATGCCTTAGTATCAATCAAAACTTTAGAACCTCCTTCAACTCAACCACCACACTTAACACATAAGGTCATGCTAACACATGCTGTCATCGATTGGATCAAAGATGGCCACCTTCCCAGGAGATTCTATGATCCTAGGAGTCCTCTAATATACTTACAAATCACTGGAAATGTGCCGTGCAAGGCTCCTTTGGATTCAGGTTCTGGTGTCAACTTGATTTCTCAAGAAATGTACAAGACTTGGAACCTGCCTCCATTGAAAAAGAGCAACATCTATCTAGAGTTGGCCAACTAGTCCATCACTGTCCCATTGGGACTAGTGGAAGACGTTGTTACCACTATTTGTGGGTGGTCGTACTTAACTAGCTTCCTAGTGATTCAGGTAAACAACGGTAAGGGGGACTTCCCAATCATAATGGGAAGAGCATGGCTAAGCACTATTGATGCATGCCTAGGAATCCATGATCTTTCCCTAGAAATATCAAAGGATTTTACATTCGGAAAGATCGAGAAGAAGAAATTTCCATGCATTGCATACAGTGACATAGGGTGTAATTGCATGCAGAGATCATGATTTGTGCAAATTTTAGCATTGCCTGCATGAAATCAGTGTGCACAAGTGATTAACATACAAATATGCTTGTATGCAGTAGCCACACAAGAGGAAGACACCCAGTGGCTGACAGTTGATCAAGAAAGCAATTCACTCATATGCATGGAACCAATTGAGGGTTTGACTTGTGCTTACATTGATAGCATAGACACATTCATATACAAATAAAAATTGATATGCATGGATATAGTAGATATAACCAAATACAAATAGCCCTAGAAGACCAAGCCAATACTACATTCACCAGTCCTTGGGGAACATTCGCATACAAAAAAATGTCGTCTGGCTTGTGTAATGCCCTTGCAACATTTCAACAACTAATTCTAAGAATCTTCCAACAACAGATAGGAAATGGTGTAGAAGTCTTTATGGACGATTTCTCCACCTATGGAGCAAACTTTGATCAAGCCTTGAACCAGTTAGAGCAAGTGTTAAAAAGATGTGTAGAAACCAATTTGAGGCTCAATTGGTAGAAAAGCCATTTGATGGTCCAAGAGGGTGTAGTACTAGGGCACAAAATCTCACACACAGGGATAGAAGTAGACCCCAAGAAAATCAAAGTTATCCAAGGAATTACCCATCAACTAAAAACTATCAAAGATATTCGGTCATTCCTTGGACATACTGGATACTATAGGAGATTTATTGAGAAAATTTCAAAGGTTGCCAAAACATTGGTGGAATTAATGAAAAAGGATGTATCTTTCGAGTGGACCAGGGAATGCGAATTAGCTTTTCAAAATCTAAGATAGAAGCTAGTAGAAACACCCATTCTATAAGCTCCTGATTGGTCCAAACCATTCCATATCATGATTGACACATCCAACAATGCCTTAGGAGTTGTACTTACATAGTTAGATGACCAAATGCATCCTTATTACATCCACTATGCAAGTAGAAGTATCGTTGGTGCACAACTTAACTACACTACCATAGAGAAAGAATTAATGGCTATAGCGTTTGCACTAGAAAATTTTAGACACTATGTATTGGGATATGAAGTATACATACATACAGATCATAGTGCAATAAGGTTCCTTATGAATAAGCAAATGGTAAGCCCTCGTATCATACGATGGCTTGTAATCTTATAAGAGTTCGATCTTATCGTAAAGGCACCAAGAACATAGTTGCTGATCATTTATCTCAGTTGAGATGGGACAACAAAGAGGACAAGTATCCAATTTTTAATTATTGTTCTGATGAATTCCTCTTTGCTGGTGTAGTGAATAATCAATCACCCATGGAGAAAAATTGGTATAGTAGCATTCTTACCTATCTCCTTACTGAACAAACACCATAAGAGTTAAACCTTAAGAAGAAACAACAGTTTCTTCACCGAGCCAAGTACTTTATGGACATCAATGGGAAACTTTACAAAGTGTGTCTTGATGGCTTGGTTTGATGGTGTGTTCTTGATATAGATTAATTGTGAGTTCTCCAAGATGCTCATGAGGGTCTTGTGGGGGTCATTATGTTGGGAGACGAATGACCATCAAGATCCTGCTTGTAGGATATTATTGGCCTACATTATTTTAGGACGTCCATCATTTCGTCCAATCTTGTGAGCATTGTCAATGTGATGGGGGAATGATTGCTAGAATGGAGGGTCTACAACAATGGATTCAATCATTAGAACCCTTCGACATTTGAGGAATTGATTTTATGGGGCCGATTACACCAATGTCCAATGGAAAAGCTTATATTATTGTTTTCATTGATTACCTAACAAAATGGACCGAAGCAGCTGTTGTTAAAGATTGTACATCATCTATAGTTGCATGATTTATTCAACAACAAATCATAAACAGGTTTGGTGTGCCATGTGCACTTATTTCAGACAATGATACAAACTTCATAGGTGCAACTTTTCGAAAATTAATGCAATGCTTAGGGGTTGAGCATAAATTGACTACACCATACCACCCCCAAGAGAACTGTTGAGTAGAAGTCACCAATAGGGAGATTACAAAGATATTGACAAGAACCATTAGCAATTTTAGGTGAGACTGGAGCACTAAACTAAATGATGCTCTTTGGGCATATCGCTCCACATGGAAACTCCCTACAAGCTACTCTCCCTATGAGTTAGTGTACAGTAAATTACCAATGCTTTCCATTCAAACTGAGCTCCGTATACTATCCATGACATGTGACCTCAACCTTGACCTTGATCTAGCATAGAAACAATGGCTTGTAACCCTTAACTTGCTAGATGAAAATCGATTAGCTGCCCTGTCATCTAACAAATTGCACAAGGTCTTCAATAAACAATGTCATGATCTAAGAATTAGGAAAGTTAAATATCAGCCACGAGATAAGTTTCTCTACTAGAATCCCACACATGTGCCACAACGTACTAAATTTCAAACACTTTGGGAAGGATCTTATATTATTTATGCAACTTTTTCTTCAGGGGCCATGACAATACACAAACCTGAGAGCCCAGATAAGAAAATTTTGGTCAACGTGCAACAAACCAAACCTTTCCAAGAGCTAAGGACAACCAGTACACATGCTACCTCTTTTGATGGACAACCCTACTCACTATTTCGAATCTCTTCCTTCCAAATTAGTCATGGGGGAGATGGCCACCTATGCTAATCGTTTTAGGTCCTCAATTCTTTTTGAATTTTTGTTTTACACATTCTTCCAACTTTTTTATTGTTTTACACCATCATTCATGTTTTTACTATTTCTTTGTTTGCTTGATTTACTTTTATTTATCATCTAATAAGTTCTCATGATGGTGGATTGAATTATATCATATTGATTGCTAATGTTTGTTTTTTACCTTTGAATTATGATGCTGATATTAAGGTATGGTTCTTTTGGTAAAACAGATAATGAGTCCACGCCGTCCACTCATCCATACAACTCTGTGGTCTCCTTTGGCTTGGAACTATACAATCCCTTTTTTCTAGGAAAATTTATTAATGAATTAGTGGCTGGGTACTTTTCAAACCAAGGAAAGACTCAAAGGATGAAAAGGGTGTGACTTCAAGGGGATTTTATGCATTTGTGCTGGCCATTCTCTTGGGTGCTTGGATGCTTGTTTCTTGGATTTTTCGCCATTCTGACATTGTTCAAAAATTAGGAAGCTGAGTGAATAAAAATAAGTCTTTGCATGGTGTGGTTCT
>MNCI01030009.1:234128-274352 GCA_015680685.1 Gnetum montanum | reverse complement strand
CTAGAGCCTATGGATTCTTTGGTTTGTGGGTTTGTCAGGGCATAAAAGGCATGAACCTACTTTGGAGATGACTCACTGGCATTTCTTTTTGGTGCAATTGTTAAGTTCTTTGCCTTAAACATTTCCTACAATCAATCATCTCTTGTTTCATTCCCATCCATGACATCCATTTTATTGGCATTGTCGTTGTTATTTTATCCCATCTTTCTTGTTTTTTATATTTTCCATCTTATAGCTATCGGAGGTTCACTCTTACTCGTGGGGGCCTTGGCACAAATTTTTCAATTTTCTCCATTTTACTATTCTCCTAATTGCTACACCTTGGGTAGTCACCTGTGATAAATCTCTGAACTAGTTTATGCCATAACCACAACTTAGCCAATGCGCTTCATATCGAGGCAAGGTATTAACTGCATTGTGGTTTATCTATCCTTGCTCATTTGTGACTATGTTGTGTGTGCAGATGGAAATCATACAAACAATGGACTAGGCTTAGAGGAAGCACTCAAGATAGATCGAAACTGGAGCATTTACAAAAGGGGAAAGTCTGGTAGTGTGGCTATGGATAAACAACGGAAGGCACAATCTTAGCATTTGTGGCAACACGCTTTATTTTTTCTCTCTCTCTTTCTCTACAAGCTACCAAATAAAGGTGTGGATGTCATTTATATACAAGTGTTCACCACAATGGTCATGAACACTAATGTTGTAATATGCTTATTGATTTGTTCACTGGGCATGTTGAGTCTGTCATCCCATTCCACCATTAGTTGTCAGTTAGTCAATAATCCCATACCTTCCCAATATTTTGTAAAGAACTTGTTTCTTTTCTTCTATACTTGAGGACAAGTTTTCATTAAGTCGTGGGGGTATAATGACAGTTTTTACTTTAGTAGTTACTATAATTATTAGAGTGGTTACTCTAGTAGTTATTCTAATTATTAAAGTGGTTACTCTAGTGGTTACTCTAGCAGTTACTCTAATTATTAGAGTGGTTACTCTAGCAGTTACTCTAGTAGTTATTCTAATTATTAGAGTGATAACTCTAGCAGTTACTTTAGCAGTTATTCTAATTATTAGAGTAGTTGCTCCCAAGCCTATAAATACAGTGCCCAGGTGCACAATTGGGAAGAAGTCTTTTAGCAAACAAGTAGCAAAACTCTTGTAGTTTGTTTGAAAGTTTTTCCAAGTGCCCGTAGTAGGAGGTCTAAGTGTGGATGGATCTTTATTCGAGCATTGTGTACCTGAGCATACCTTGTGTACGACAATAAAGATGAGCTCTTCAATTCATCCTTGTAGCACTTGAGATTTGTTTTCTTACGCATTTATTTTATTTTATTTTCTTATGCATTTATTTTATTTTATGTACTTTACATTTATGGTATTAGCACAACAATTTATTTTGATCAATTAAGAAAATTGTTAAATTACACAAGGATGACCACTTTGAGCATGTGTGTAATGCTTGGTAACCTAGTAACAATTAGCGTTTGGTAATCCTAGCAGTGTTGCACTGGTTCAAGATGTGTATGGCAAGTGGGAATGGATGCTAGTGTTAGGATTAGTTAGAACTTAGTTAATGAGTAGTTAAGTTAAATTAGTCACTTAGTTACCTCTCTCCTTCCCTACTAGCACAAGACATAAAAACATAAAAGCTATAAAAATCATATGCCTCAAGCTTACTTAATCATACAATCATGACATACACGTAAGCTTGGGAAGAAAATGAGCAACCAACCCGTCCTTGTTCCACAAGGGCACATAAGCACTTAGTCCTTAGAATTTGACCAAATCGTGCGTGAAATGCTCATATTCATATGGTTGAGCTTAGGGGTACCTTGCCACTCATCAACTAAGTTTATTAGATATGGTTGAGATAGAATACTAACAAGAAAATGATATTAATATGGAAGGGTTAATGAAGTAATTGGAGATGGTGGTTAAAGCTAATTAAAAATTAAATAGAGTTTTAAAAGAAAGGAAATAAGAAATCAAAATTTACAAAATGAAGCTTGAATTAGGTAAATAAGAAAATTTAAAACTAAAAGAAAAAGCCCTACTATTAAAGAAAGATATGGAAGGTAAGGCTACTCAAGCTACATCTAATCTATGTAGTAGTTTTACATGTTTCTCAAAACAACTTAAGGATATCATTAACAATGGATGCTCAAGCAATGATAAGAGGGATCTTGGCTAGAAGTCTAGTCCCTCATCAATGTTGTCTTCAATAAAAGCATTATTTAAGAATATGAAAGCTCAAACATGATCTTCACAATTGAAAATAATGATCTAACACATAATTAAAGGAAACGTTTGGACTCCAAGAATTCAAAAATTTAGGTATGGCTCAAAATTTCTTTTAAATCTCTTCTAAGAATACTATTTTAATTATGGAATCTTAGATCATAAAGTAAGGAATTATAGAGCTAATGTCATTTCTCAATATAAATGTGAAATTCCTATGATACTAAGTACTTTCCAAGGATTGTGAAATTAAGGCAACAAGATTAGAGACAAATAAATAGAAGGGTTTTTCCTATTTATTTAGTTTTAAGGAGGTCTTGTAGCCCACACATGATTCCTTAACAATGGCTATTCTCAGCACATAACTATTGATGAATCAAAATTTATCATGCTTAAACCATTCAATGGAGGTAATTTAATCTTTGATGACAAAGGTAAAGCAATGCTAAGATGAATTGGTTTATTAAAGTTCATTGTAACTTTCATGAAGTTCATGGTAATATTTATTTTATTGATGGCTTACATTATAGTTTTCCAAGTTTAGGATAGTCTTCAAGAGAAAGTTATAATATCTATTTTATGAATGAGAAATGCATATTAAAAATAAAGAAAAGGAATTTAAAGATTATGTTACATGAGTAGGAAATAGTTTGTATTTTATAACTGAGTAGCCTTAATGTCTAACTCTCATTTTAGAAAAAAGTAATAACAAGTTATAACATAAAAGGCTAGGTCACTTGTGCTTAGACAACATCCAAGCTCTCATCAAGGCTCAAAGATTAAGAGGCATTCCTTGGGTAAGGAAACTTGAAGCAAGGTGACATTGATTTTCTTAAGCCCTTTGAAACACATTGAATTTGAATCATATGCAAAACAAATTTATCACTATAAAATAAGAAAACTAGCTATCTTCTATTAATTCTAAAAGAACATTATAAATATAGTATATCTAGAAACTCATAAATCATTATACCAAAACACTCACACACTCGATATTGCAACGCATGAGGCTCTATAATCACATACATAATTGGCCTTAATGCAAGATAAAATCACACTAGATCTCTTCTTCATACATATGACCGAGATCCAAATATAAAGATATAATGGTTAATATCACACATAAGATTGACCACTGAGATGCAAATAACTCTCATGCAATCTATCTACAACTCTTCTATTACATTTAATGCAACAAAGACTTGAAATCAAAGTCAACTATAATTAAGAGTAATAAAGATTCCATAATGTAAGATGACGTTTAATGCTATGCATGCTTATAAAAGATTCCATACAATCTTAGCACCTAAAGACGAATACATAACTGGTAAAAACACATTAAATATAAGTGCTATTTGCATGCCATTTGGTTTATACTAATATGATACCTATTGATATTAGAATATTTTATAAATACATGTTATGTTTGTATATCTTTAAAAATTTATAATCTGTTTATAACATTAGTAAAAGGAAATACTATTAAATTTAATGTTTTTCCTTCCATTATTGGATAAGTGTACTAATTTTATATTAGTGCCATAATAACTAGTATTATAAAGGAATTTATATTCTATATATACACAACAATAAAAAAAATCTTCAAATTTATATTAGAATCCTATTAACATTTTAAAATGAATTTATACCTAAATTATCCCATAATTTTGATCATGAATATGAAAATATATTGTAATAGGTTCATGATGAAAATAGGTTCACTGAGTGTTGGATAGGATTGTAAATAGATATACCTTTACAACAAAGTGTGAATTTCAAATGTATTATCATTTTTATTCTATAAATCACCTACATTAAGAACAACTTAGATCACATACCTCATGAGGTGTTTCTTGACGAAGCCTCAGTACTTATAAACTAATGTGCATCTCTCTCAAGTTTTCATTTTTTCTCTAAAGTTTCCTATAAATTATTTTATTCTCTTATTGAAAGTCTTTTTCTCACATAATTCACTTTTTATCCTCTTCCTTTCAACTCCTAAAACAACATCAAAATTATATTTCTATATTTGTACTTCCAAGAGAATTAACATATAGGGAAAGACCTTAAGAATTTATAAAGCATGTAAGTATCAACGAGTAAAGTATGTTATAAAATAAAAAATTTTAAAATTAATATCCACTTAGTATACAATAGTTGTAGTGCCAATAATGTTGCTTGACTAGCTTTAATATCTACATTCTTCTCCTTTTAGCTAGACCTATTATATAACAAAACTATTTAATCTTAATTGTACAATTAAACTTAACTTCAGGTCTCTCTCCTATATTTTTGTATAAAGAAGAAGAAACTGAAAGATAAATCTTCTACACTTCCTAAATAAATTCTTACAAAAATCTAATTTTAACTATGAATGAAAAAGAACACACAATATGATAAAATGTTAACATAAAATATATTAAATAATAACTATTATTGATTTGGCTTTAAACATGAAATCCATTATATAATTCATTATTTAGAAATGAATATCAAACTTTCTTCTCAACATCTTTGAAATACGCACTAAGCTAATATGTAATTAGTAAAAAGTTTAGCTTGCAATAGATCCAACCCAAAGCAAACTAAAAAGAAATGAGATCATGGATACTTTTACTTTATATAAAAACTATTATGTAAATTTTGTGATATTTTTTAACCTACATATCCCTACATTCTATCAAACTACTTTTGGATATTTGTCTACTATAATTGTTTGCATTCTAGCTAAACTTGTAAATTCAAATCAACAAAATATGAGCAACTTTACTAAATTTCTTTGGAAACTTTTTCTAAAGAACTTAACTAAGTAAATATTTTAATGTAACCTATTACTTCTAAATTCCCTTTCCCATCATCTACAACTTCAAATAATTTATTAGTTTTAAAAAATGTTGTCCAATGTAAACTATAATATTAGAATACATAACCTAAAATATTAAGGATGAATTATTACAATTGTAATATTTAGTGAACACTTTCAAGTATAAACAAAATAATGCTAGCCTTCTACTTTCAACTTTTCTTATCTCAAAATTTGTATGGAGCTCCCAAGCTAGAACTATAACCTATATCAAAATTGTAAGTACAACTAAAATACATATTATGAATTTGAGATAATTAACTTGCATAATCATTAAAAAATCACAAATAAAAAATAAGTTAGCAACCAAATAAATTATAAATCAGAATTGATCATATTATCCTAACAATGTAAGTATCAACTTTCTTAAGTATATCCAAATCTTGATTATGACATAATAAAAGTTAGGATAAGTGATTTTTCTTATTAACAAGGTGAAAAAGGTTTTTATACAAAACAATATAGCATAACAAAGTAGTGAATAATTTTTTATTACTTATATAAAATCTATTTTAAAAATTATTATTGGTTTTTAAGTCAAAGTGTATTTTGGAAAAATTAGAAAAAATATTACTTATTTCATCTATGGATATTTCTATTTTTCATATAACAAATTTTTTAAAGATAAATCTACCATTTAAAAAACTAAAAAAAATAGAAAAAACTTAATGTTAAACTTTAGAAGAAAAATTCTATAGAAAGGCATCAAGTTATTGATTATAGATTTTAGGATTAATATTTTTATTAAAGCCAATCAAAAGTAGCAATAATCCTTATCAATCATTTTTTCCTTTTAAGCCTTTTTTCATGATCAATCATGAGTACCAAAATACATGCAATCTATTCTTCTTCAAAAATCCTATCATGGAATGCTAAAGATAGGAATTTCAAAGAAAAAAGTACACTTGCATGTTATAAACCTACAAGGCTTTTCTAATCTCAAGAAAAAAAGAAAATGTTAATATAACCTATTTCATGTCCAAATAGAATTAACAATTTTAAAATATCATTGCCAAGATCTCTATTAATGCTAATCTAGTAATTAAATTGTGAAATGTTTATTCAAAATATGCATAAACATGTTGGAGGTAAAATCATCATCATTAGTCCTCTTAAAACCCTCACACATAAAAATCCATTCTCAACAAAATAAAAGTCCAAAATAAATGTCCCTACAAATATGAGTCTATTAAAAAATAAAAATTCAAAGCAAGCATCGGCCAAGAGACAAATCAAAGAAATTAAAGGTATAAGAGTAGTATAATAAGATTGATCAAATATACAGTTAAGAAAAAAAATAATCTCAAAGAAAGTAATAGTATTATTGTAGGTAATAATGTATCTTTTATTTACTTTTAACCTATTATCGATGTATCACCATATGCACATTTGTCAATGTTTTTGTTATAATCAAATATTAGTAGTGTGAATTTTTGCATTAACTTATAAGCAATATAACTTTTTATGCCACTTAGAATTATAAGCATCATGACTACTTATAATACATAAAAATTTTATACTTTTTAAAAGTACCTATAAGCAGTGTGAAAATCCTACCATATGTAATATTAGCATTGTAAGTCAAATCACATCGGTTATAGTTAACTTTAAGCAACTTGAATATCTAACTCTTGTTACTTATAATGGTATTCCTTGTAGTGAGAGATCAAGGTTACAAATATGGAAGAAGGTATGAGAAAGATCATAGAAGAATTTATGGTTGTGATAAATTTTTTGATGAAGTGAAGGACTATGATCAAATTTTTTTGGTCACTAGAAACATGATCAATACCTGAGAGGGAATACAAATCCCAACTATCAATATATTAGTTTCATGAAAACATCCATATCTTCACCTAGCCTTATCATATTATTTATTTATGAAGATAAATTCTAGGTAAAAAAGTGGTTGATCTCTTTGAAAAAAATGTAACCAAGAAAGCTCATCCTAACAAAAATTATTTTTTTACAATGATAAAGTTTAGGTAACAAAGTAGTTGGCCACTTGGAAAAATTCTTAGCCAAAATAATAACTCCCATAAAAAAATTGTGACTAAGAGAGCTCATCTTTATTGTTATGACAATAAACTTATTTTGCTATGATTGAGGGAAACTATGTTAGATAGGGCTAGTAATTGAATTCTTAAACAAAATGAACAAAATCCCTAGATTTGTGGAAGGTTACAATTTAGACTTGCAAACTAACTTACAATCCCTCAATGATGCATGTGTTTTGTAAAATTTTCAGAATGAATAGTAGAAACTCAAGCTATTCTTAAAGATACTAATTAAGGAAATGAAAAGCAACTACATATCTTTATATCAATACTCCACCAAGAGGTGGAATATAATGTTAGAGCACTTTAACAATAAGTATAAGAGTTACTTAAGAATATGTAACTTGAGGAAGAAAATTTGCAAATGAAGGTAAGGGAACCATGAATCCCTTGATGCAACCATGGGTAATTACTATTTATTATTACATCAATGTTTAAGCCATGCCTTCTCTCAAAGAAAGCAACTATGGAATATTATAGATGGTCATTAAAATAATATATATGAAACTCTTAGGATCTATTCCTAGGGGAGGCTTTCAAATATGTAGGTCCATTAAATTCAAAAACACATTATTCAAGTGAGTAAGGAAGAAGAAAAGTTGAAAATAAGAACATATAAAGAATTATAATAAGAAATTAACCATTTGTAAGAGGGATTTTCATAACCTTGATGTATAGAAATAAGAAAACCTAATATAAAAAGTAATTGAAACAAATACCTTGTCAATTTATAAATGTAGTTCAAAATTTATGACTAAAATTGAAAAGCTATGGAACATTGTAGTGAGAAATTTTCTTTCACTTGAATATAGTAGAAGAAAAGATAGAACAAGCACTTGTATGAGAAAATGATAAGAAGAAAAAGACGAATATAGAAATGGATATGTACATGCAAAAAGAGAAAGCTATTTTAGTTAGAAAGGTTGTTGATTTTTATTCAAAGGAAGATAATATGAGTAAGCTATGCTAATATGAACATCCTAAATGATGCTACCTCATCATGATACATTATTATAAGTCAAGAACATATTCTTGAAACTCTAAGTTTGTTAAAAGGCATGTGATATCTTGTTTTTAGATTCCATGGTAAACATCAAATATAAATAAAAAATAACATTATGGGTAATTAATATGATAGGAAAAATCTAGAGGTAAATGAAAATGAACATTATTAATGTAAAAATAATGTATGTATCTGGGTCATGATTTGAGGATTTTATGGGATTGTCTTTCTTTGGCATCTACCATTTAGAGGCAATCCAACAATTCCACCATGATTAGTTCTAAATCTATCTAGAATGGATGGTTAATCACCTTCCTATTCCACTTACCTGATAACCATTGTTCATCTTTACTATCTTTACAGCTCCATGCTAATAAAACCTCTAATTCTTAGATATTAATACCTTAATTCAAACCTCCAAGATCATTTCAAGAGACATGTCTAATATTAGAGTGTGCTCTTTTATGGCTTACTATAATAATTATATCATTTATAATAAAGAGACACCATTCTAACTTTCATTGAGAGGCCAACTACTAGTCCCATCCAAGAGAGTTCTTCTTAGTCATGGTAAATAATTTTTTCACTATAATGATATGGGGAAGCTCTCATCATCACAAGTTTTTCTCTCATTATAATAGTTAAAGAAGAGCTTTATTTTCAAAAGCCAACTTTACCATGATAATAAATAATTATCATCATAACACTAAGATAAAAGATGAGATTTTTCCTAGGAATTATTATTTTGATCTACAAGTTTTACCGAGGGGCTAACTACTTTGTAACGTGGACTTTGTCCTTGGAAAATCAATTCTTAGTGATTCAATTTGAGATTTTTTAATTTGAAAAATATAAAAGATTATCTCTACCAAATAATAGATATATATCATAAATATATAACCTAAATAGTTAAAAAACAACTCCATTTGGAAATGGGGATGTGACGAACTATCCCTCTTAGCATTATTTATCCTTGAATAAGTTTGTATTTATTATCTTTCTTTATGCTCTAGTACTCCTTCCATTCTCCAATGGTTTAATTTTTCCCTTTGAAATGAGATTGAATATTTGAAAGTTATGCCACTTATTTTGCAAATAAAACTATAAATCGAAAAAAATATTTGAAGAAAATAAATATTATCTTATCAACTAATTATCTTAACCTCTAGACAATGATAAGATATGAATTAAAGATATACTAACCACCAATTATTAGTCATAACCTAGTACACTATGTACATATTATGTGTTTAGTTACGCAATTAGAGATAGGAAAAATCCTTATTTCTAACTTGTATAATCCTAAAATATTTGACTTATCTAATTTAGAAATATAAATTAGATAAATAAAGAGAAATAAAATTAAGATATAAAAGTAAGTTAAGAAAACTTTCTGATTTTCATCAACCTCGAGAATTAAGGGATGTAGTTGTAGTTCTATCATAAGAACTTTATGGTCAGATGACCTTATTTAGGATGGAAAAGCTTGATCTTGCTCCTCAACTTCTTCCTTAGACATTAACTCTAATAGCTTGGCAACTTAAAAGAATTAGCTATCATACCAATTATAGTATAAGATTTTTATGAAGAAGAATGTTAACCCATCATTAGTAATCATGGTAACATAATTGGTGAATTGTAGTTCTTAATGAGTACTATCCATTAGCATAATTTATTCTTGAATTTGAGATTTTAACTTATCTATTGAAAATTCAAAGTAGGTGAAGTATACACTAGCTAATCGAATGGTATGGTAAATGGATGGAAATTTCTTCTTTATATTAGTCCCTTTTTAAAAGGTAATTTCATACATTCATATTTTATGTATTGATGAACATAAATTCCAGTTTTCTTATTGAAGTCTTCATAGAGGATGAATGACACTAGGTTGAAACTAGTGTATGTTGAAAATAGTTTGCTCTTTAATATTTTCTCAATTTGATTAATTAATAAAATACTTAATAAAAATTGATATTTAAACATATTGGATTAGTAATAAAATGTATGTGATCATACATATACATCTTTCTGATGACTATTTTAAGTACTAGTGTCAAGGCTACATGGATTCTTTAGAATCTTGATCATTGTTTCTGCTCTATAACTTAAAGCTTTAGAATTTCAAAAATCATGCTTTCTAATTACCATTCAAATCTTTGTAATAACTTAAAATTAGCTTCTTTATAAAAGATCATACAATCATCCATGTTGTGTTTCCTATAGTAGACTAATCTATATGGCTTGTAGGAAGAACCATCACAAGAACCTTTTTGCTTATAGATGCCTTCATACCTCAAATTTCTTAAATCATGCCAAAATTGGCATAGAGATTTTGATGATATGACTTCTTATAAATACAAGATACTAGAATTCAAATGTTGTAATCTTGCAAAGATATGTGGTTATTAGTATTAGTGCTAGTCTAAGGCCCAAGATGAGCATATTAAATGTTGTCTTTCATTAGCTAGGAACTTTGAAAGTACATTTAATGCTATAATTTTCATACTCAGAATCTTCCCTAGTTTGTTTCTTTTAATTAGTAGATGCAAAAACAAAAATTTTCTATATTTAGAAAGATTGTTGATTCTAATTTAAAACAAGATACTAAGTGTGAACTATACAAATATGAACATTCTAAGGAATGCTACCCCATCATGATAAATTTGCAATAATCAAAGGCATGTTTTTGAGACTCCAAATTTGTCAAAAGGTAGATGCTAAAGAGATTGTGTTATCCTCAAGAAATTACAAGTATTACTACTAAAACTGATATTATTACCTAAGCAAAGATCCTTCTCAACATTAAGAGTAATATCCTTAACACTGTCAAAACCCATAGTCATGATAGATATCACTACTAAGGTAGCATTACCCTTAAAGGAAACCTAATCCTTACAAACATTATGTTTAAAACCTTGTTTTCACAAGTGATGCCTCTACTCATGTACCTTCTTACTACTACTATTTACTTTAATACTACAAACCTAGAATTATTCTAATCTTAAATGCATTTGAATCTTTCAAATGAGCTTGTACTACCTTCACACAAAAGTCTAAATATTAAGACTACCATGCTCAATCATGTTGTGACATCCCATCCCTGGATGTCATGACAAATGTCAAATATATGATATATTAGACATTATGCATATGAATAAAATATATCAAATGTGAAATATATGTGATATTCAACATTATGTATAGAGGAAATAATAGAAAAAATGTAGAAAGAGAAAGAAAAGAATGCTTTATTGATATGGAATAACGCATCCAAATCATGCTCTGAGAGTGTTCCTTGGGGTTTTCTTCCTTTGGCATCTATCCCTTAGAGGTAATCTAGCATTGCCACCATTTTTAGGCCTATAACATGGCCAAAAGGGATGGCTAGTCTACTTCTTATCCCACTTTACCTAACTCTCATTACTTGCCTGTACTAGCTCTACCACTCCCTTTCGGCATGACCTCTAACCTTGGGTATAAATGCCTTAGGTCAAATCCCCAAAGGTTACCTTAAGAGATATGTCCATTATTACAACATGACCCTTTCAATTCTTAATTAAAACTACCCTTTCAGACCTTTGTTAAGATAGCAATAACACTTTTTATGAAGAGACACCATCTTTGTTATGTAGAAGCATCATTTGGGAATGGGGACATGAAAATATACCCCCCTTAGGTTTCATTTATCCTTAAACGAGTCCACATTCATTGTCTTTTTCTAGCTTCAATACTTCTATTATGCTTCCATGCTCTAATAATTTGATTTTTCCTTGGAACTTGAGCTTGTTTCTTGCTTATTTTGCAAACAAAATATATGTGAGAAGAATTATATGGAAAATTAAATAGTACTTTCTTAATACTTACTTCATTTTCTAAGATAATGACAAGAAGTGAGTTAAAGATCTACCAACCACCAATTACCAGTCCTTACTAGGATCACACAAAGTACAACTCGAATTTGGTTTTCCAAGTGAAGGTAAGACAAATTCTTTTATTTCCAATTTTTCATTACCTTAGATATTCTATTAATCTAATTGAAATATAAATTAAAAAATAAAGGAAATAATAAGATTTATCAATAAAAGTAAGGATGAGATACTTCTTGATCTTGATCAACCTTATGAACTGATGGAAGTAATTGTAATTCTACCATAAGTGGTATGTGATCGGATGGTCTTGTTCAGGATGGTAAGGCTTGATATTGATTCTTCTCAACTTCTTGTTTAGAAATTAGCTCTAGTAACTTGGTAACTTGGAAGAATTGGATATTAAACCAAATATATTCTAAATTTAATGAAGAATGTTGTTCATCCATCTTCATTAATCATAATAGAGTAATTGGTAAACTGTGGTTCTTAATGAGCACTATCAATTAACATCATTTATTCCTGAATTCTAAAATTTGATATATCTACTAAAGATTCAAAATAAGTAGAATATGCACTGGCCAATGGAATTGTATGTTGAATTGATGGAAACATCTTCTTCAAATTAGGTTTGTTTTCCAAAGATTCTTTTACACATCCATATTTTAAGAATTAATAGCAAGTTTTGCATTGACGTCTCTATAAAGAATAAATGGAATTAGATCAGTATAACTTAGCAATAACTTATTCTTCAAACTTTCTTCTATTTACTTAATCAAGTATGCTCCTTGACATAGTCTAACATTAGAACATGTTGGTTTGGCAACCAAATGTATGTTAACCACACATACACATCTTCATGATAGATGAACTTTTATAATCACTACCAAGGCTATGTGATTTTTTTGAAATCTTAATTTTTTTTCTTGTGCATCGCTTGAAGTCCTAGAATTTTAAAAATCATATTTTCTAAACTCCCTTCAAATCTCTGTACCAAGTCAAACTTGGCTCAACCATCCATGTTGTGATTTCTATTATATGCTAATCTATATGGCTCAAAAGGAGAACTTTCATAAGAACCTTTTTGCTTATAAATACCTTTGTATCTCATCTTTCCCAAGTTTGGTTGGAATTAATATAGAAATTCCCATGGCAAGACTTCTTGTAAGTAGAAGATATCAGCATTGAAATCTTCTAACTTTGCTAAGATGCATGAATATTGATATTTGTGCCAATCCAAGGTGCATGATGGACATTGTGGATGTTGTTTCTCACTCACTAGGGATCTTGTAAGCACGTTGTGTGTTGCAACTTTCATTTTTATTCTTGGATTGTTTTCTAAATCGGTTCTCTTCATGAGTATCATACTCCTTGTCGAAACAAGATTTTGAGTCTCCATGTTGTTATGCCATATGTTTTGATTGTAGGAAGGATTACTGTACCTTTTCTTGATGGTTGAAGATTGTTCTATTTCCTCAACTAATTCTCCAACTAATACATCAAGTGATCATTAACTAATACATTCACTAATAATTAACTACATCCACTAAATAACTACATTATCTAATGTTAGTAATATATAATTACATTACCTGATTTTTATTAATATTTAACTATATTACGTAATTTTAAATCTACCCCCTTTAAGAACACTTTGATAGTGTCACTAATGACATGTCATAGTGATCTTAAGGTGCCAAAAAACTTAAATTCATTAGGCATAATTTATGATATCAATGAATTATTAGGTACCCAGATGATAAATCTAACCTTACCATTGAGCTCACAATGTGAAAAATGTTGGAAATGACTATTCATATGTTGAAAATGGACATCATATGCTTGAGTTGTGTGAAAATTAAAATTTTGAGGATCTCAAGGCATTATATTAGGCATGGAGGAAAAACTAATTTTTAGGGTTCCCTGGGATGGATCTAACTTCACCATTATGTTTGGAAGGTTGAAAACTATAGGAACAACTCTTTGTTTCCTGAAAAAGTCTTCCAAAATTAAAATTTATGGCTTCTAGAGTCTTAGATCTTTGACGTGAAAAATGAGACTTCCCAAAAGGTCACCTATCCTAATTTTACTCTAGAATGAGCATGTTTAATTATCGAATTTTTATTCTTGTGGTTACTAGCTTGCCAAATTTGAATTTGAAAATTATTTTTGTAGGTTTCTAATTTAAATTAATGGTTCAGTGATGGAAATTTGAAATCGCCATCAATTGATGAGAATTTCAATTTTTTTGTCAATTGATGAAGCATTCTAAATTTTCTATCAAATGATAGAGAATTTGCCATTTTGTGCCAATGGTAGCAACGATTGCGGTGGAACATCGACGGTGGCCTAGGTGGTTGTTGGGTGATGTCAAGGCCCAAGTTGGATGTGTCTGGAGGTAGCAGTAGTGTGGCATTTTCAGCCATGGGTGCAGTGATGTGGCTTTTCTTTGGCCTGCGCATGGCATCTAGTTCACTGCCATAGCCTACAGAGGGTGGCGGGAAAGAGATATGTAGCATGGCCTATGTAGGGATAGCTCAACCCTTACATGGGCTTGTGCAGCCCTCTTAGTGCTTGCACAGCCTTTCTTGGGGCTTGTGCAGTAGTTTTTTAGGGCTAGTGTGATCCCTTTTTGGGGCTCACATGGCTTTTCTTGGGGCTTGTGTAGCCTTTCTTGGGGTCTATACAACCCTCCCTAGGGCTTGCGTATCCCTTCTAAAGGCCTGTGTACCAAAGAAGGCTAGTGCAATCCATCAATAAGGCCTATGATAGTGATGAGGGTTTTTTTTGGTGTTGGAGGGGGAAGCGATGATCAATGGTAGGGGAGGTGATGATCGATAGAATTAGAGATGTTGATTGGTGGCATGGGAGGCATTAATCTACAGAATGGAAGGTGATGAATAGTGATAGTGAAGGTAATGATTTGTAGCATGGGAGGCCATGGTCCATAGCATGGGACACGATGATCCACAAGATCATTAGTGTTTGATGGCACCATAGAAAGTGAACACTGGAGGATACGATATGTGGCAGAGTGTTACAATTGCAGACTGAATGACAATGGTAGGAAAAGTTAGGAGGATAACATGTGGCATGGTTGGATGGTGGAGAGGCATGTGGAGGTTGACTGGGACTAGCATAGTGCATGGTAGGCGAATGCGATGTGGTGTGCATGGCTACCCTTGTTTGCTGGTCCTTGGGGTTGACCCTTGGTTGGTCCTTGTTAGGGCTAGCAGGGTCTACAGGGCCTATGCAACCCTTAAAAGCCAATGCAACTTGAAAAAAATTATTATATATATATATATATTTTTAAAGTTGTGAGGGGTGGGGGGAGGTTTTGGGGTTTGAACCCATAATCTCCCGCTTTATTATTATTATTTTAATCCATCGTGCCTCAGCAATTAATGTGGTGATTTGATCGATGATACGGTAGAGGTTCAATGTCAATAAATGGCAATTTTGGATTAATTCCAAACACTAAAATTTTGATTATTTTTTTTAAATAATAAATTAATATTATTCTAATGCACAAATAATGAGAAACTTTAAATGTTAATATCTCTCAAACCGTAAGTCTGATTGAGATGAAATTTGTATCGTTGGAATCATCTCAATGAGCACTACGCATTGGATATAGTCTTAGGGTTCAAAAATGAATTTTTTTTTTAAGAATTAAAAGGACCAAACTAACATATTTTGTTGAACTAACATTTCTAGGCTAACTATGGTAACTTGAAATCTTTTAGATTACTTGGATAGTGAATTTCAACTAAACAAGAACAATTTAGGTCATGGTTACTAACTTTCTTGAAAGAAATTTAACAATGACCCTAATCAATTAATAATTATAGAATTAAGATGGATAAGAGTTACCTAGACCAGCATATCATTGTCTTACCAACATCTCTTGTAATTGATGAATCTTGATGAGGTGTGATCAGATCTTTGTTAGTTAATGATATCCATGAAAGAATTTTGTTGGTTACTAGGATCTAGATGCCTAATCCATTATTCATGAAATCAATGGAAAGGTATCTTCTAACTTATATCACAGACATATGGTGCATTCAATGATCATCAATGGCTTTTCCTTGTGTTGTATCTTCAAGGTTCATCATCAGGTTCATGTTGTAGTCAACCCATGATTCTAAATGGTCCTTAGGTCATGGTTTGCTTTGTTACCAATTGTGACATCCCATCCCTGAATTTCATGGAAAACATCAAATATATGATATATTAGACATCATGCATATGAAGAAAATATACCAAATGAGAAATATATGTGATATTTGATATTATGTATAAGAAAATAATATGAAAAATACAAAAAGAGAAAGAAAAAAAGCATTTTATTGATATGGAATAGCATATCTAGATTGTGCTCTAAGAGTGTTCCTTGGGGTTTTCTTGCTTTTGCATCTATCATTTAGAGGTAATCCAGCATTTCCACCATGGTTAGGCCTATAACCTGGCTAGAAGGGGTGGCCAATTCACTTCCTTTTCCCCTTTACCTAGCTTTTGTGACTTTCTTGTATTGGCTTCACCACTCCATGCTGACATGACCTCTAACCTCTGGTATAAATTCCTTAGGTCAAATCCCCAAAGGTTACCTTAAGAGACATGTCCATTATTACAACATGCCCCTTTCAGGTCTTAATTACAACTTCCCTTTTAGGTCTTTGTTAAGATAACAATAACACTTCTTATGAAGAAACATCATCTTTGTTATGTAGCAGCATCATTTGGGAATGGGGACATGACACATGTAGTCATGGATTAGATTAAATTAGGAACTGCTCAAAATAAAGGAATAGATCTAAGAAGATTCTCAATCTATGTATAGATTTTTGGAAATCCACCATGTAATGTTCTCTTAGATTCAAGTTCTAGGATAAATCTAATCTCACTAAAAACATAAAAAGCTTGGAACCTATTATTATTAAAAAATGCAACATGAGATTGGTGATTTCTTATTAATGTTTCATAGTCCCATTAGGGCATGTGGATGATGTAGTAACCATCATTAGTGCATTATTATATCCTATATATTTTATGGACATTCATGTGAAAAATAACAAAGTAGAATTTCCAATCATCATGGGAGGAGGATGGCTTAGTACTGTTGATGCTAAGTCATGAATCAAAGACCTTTTTTAAAAAATTTCTCTAAGGAAGAGAAAAGAGAAATCATACAAAAGTAAAGAATCTCATGCATCACATACAATGACATAGGGTATATGTACATGTAGAAAATGTAGAGCATCAAATACATAACTATCCCATCATGCAATGATCATGCAAAATAAGTGTGTAAGTAATAGTTCTTAGATGTAGTTGTCATAAAATAAGAAGGAACCTAATGACTAATAACTAATGAAGAATGAAAGTTAGATATATGCATGAAGCAATCTAAAAAGATGAGAAATTCCAAAGGGATAAATTAAAGAAGATGGAACAATTCATAAGGTAACTTTTTACATCAACAAGAAGAAAATATTAACTAGGAAGAGCTAGAAATCACACAAAAGGTACATTCAAAGCCCATTGAAATAAAGAAATTACTAGATTCTCTTGAATATGTGTTCTTGAATAATGATTAATGAGTAGCTCTTAATGTCAAACTTACTAAATAATGGAAACAAAACTTACTAGAAGTTATGAAAAAATAGCCAACAAATTCTTCATGGTCATATGATGAAATCACATGTATTGTTCCATGCATATGCTAACATCACATCTATTTTTTTTATCCATAAAGCCATCCTATCAAACTCAACAAAAATTAAATTTCAAGCTAAAATTGTCAATAAATAACTTGAAAAGATCATTAATGTAAGATTCATCTATTCCATTATTGATAGTTATTTTGTAGAAGGGTTTTAAATGAATGATCTCATTAACTTTAGGTTATCTTTGAAAAAAAGAAAAATAAAAAGAAAATATTTGATTCTATGGTATCTAGGCCACATCTAGAAGGTTAAAAGTTGATATAATTATCAACCATACCAAAGATAAAATTGAAATTCTAGAAAACTAGAAAATAAAAAATATGGCTATATAAAAGTAGAGCTATCAAAGCATCTTTTATAAAATAAAAAAAGGAATTTCATAAAAATCCATTAGTTTAAGAGATTTCATGTTTTTGCATATGTCCACTTCTAAAGATCAATTTCCTCTCTTGTTTGTTGACCCGATCCTCGATATCCTTGAAGGGAAAAAATACTACAATTTACTAGATGGATATAGTTGGTCTAATAAAATTTATATTGATTTATAACACCAAGCCAAAACAACTTTCGTAAGACCCTAGGAGACTTTTGCATACAAAAAGTTATCATTTGGTCTTTGAAATGCTCCTTAAACTTCTTAGTAACTTACTCTTATCATCTTTCAAAAATAAATTGGTAATGGTTTGGAGGTCTTAATATATGATTTTTCTACCTATGATTAGATTGTAAATAATTCTTATATTATCTTTAGTAAATATTAAAAATATGCATAGAAATCAATCTTGACCTCAATTAGTAGAAGAATCACTTAATGCTCCAAGAAGGTATTATTCTTGAACAGCAAGTATAAGAGAGAGAAATAGAGGTGGATTTAGAAATGATAAGGATCTCTTAAGGAATAACCAAGGCTAAAAATAATTAAGGATATTATATCATTTCTTGGCCACACTAGGTATTATAGAAGATTCAATGAAAATTTCTTCAAAATTATCAAGCACGTAGTAGAGAAATGATTATAATAATCCATTTAAGCTATTACAACAAGCTTGTACAAACACTTATTTTATGATCGCCTAATTGATCCAAGATACTCCACATCATAACTAATATATCTAAATATGTTAGAAAAATTCAAATTGAGTAGCATTTTATGTTAATACAATAAAGACCAACAGAATGAGCATTTAGCATATCTTTATATCTTCCAAGGATATTTTTTCTAAGAAGTGGAAACGAGGTACCTGGTTAAAGGATATGATGTATATCCTATTATAGAGTAATAATTAGAGTTGAAAATAAAAATAATTGGTTTTTATCACTGAAAATAGTAAAGCTCAAAAACTGGGATAGAGTTATAGGAAATTTCTTCCCTACCATCAATCCTTTCTTTATGAATTCTTCAACTTGAACACGAACTTCGTTTGCATTTGCAGCATTCAAAACTCTCAGCTTGCTTTGAATAGGAATGGAATGGACAGTCAAAGTATGGGCAATTGGACTATCGATATCCCAAAATTTTGAGGGATGTGTACTTAGGAACTTAAGGTCTATGGAATTTGACTAGATTGCATGTGAATGCTTCTAATTCATATGGTTGGGCATAGGGAGTACCTTGCTACTCATCACCTCTAAAGGATAGGTGCCAAAGGAAGATAACCCCATAAAAGCCTCTAAGCGTAACCCACATATATACACTATTTTCAAATTAATAAAGTTTATTTTCATTTCCTTCTACATATTTCCTATCACATTTATTACACATAATGTTGAACATTATCTATATTTGAAATTTACCATGACATCTAAGATATTAAGATGTTTACATATGAATCAGTCTCAAAGATGAGAAAACATGTTGGTCCCTATTAAGGTCTCATGTAATAATACTTCTCATTATATCATAGGTAAGATTTCCTTTATACAAAATTACGATTTTTAACTAAGAATGATTTATGAACTAAGAACATTTGATAATTATGCCTCTTTGAGCTATTATTTTCTAGAGCAAATGAAAGAGTAGCATCAGCAAGTTAATTCTCACTTGAAGAAGAAGAAAAAGGATGCATCTTCCAAGGCTAATGAGGGAAATAGAATCATTGAATTTTAATTTGATGATTATTTTTGGATCTACTTAAGCAAGAAAAGGCAAATATATATATATATATATATATATATATACTTCTATAGGCTCAAGTTATGAAGAATTGATCCATGGATTAAAATTAATCAAAATTCACATGACATTGACTTAAGTAATGATTTTCCTATTTCTTGTGTCTTTAGGTTTTAATATTTAAGATCATACCATGATAATGTAATTGCATCAAATTTGGAGGGTAGTCTTAAGATTCTTAAAGATGCACCTAAAAAGTAAAATTCATCAAAGCCATTAACGAAAGCAATTGTGCTATAGGCAAGAGAGGCTAGAAGCACAAGAGGTTAAAAATGCATGAGTACTTGATGTATTGGAATGATGAGGGACCTAAAAATATAATTTAGATTCATAAGAAGGATTTGGATTTGTAGGGACTTAAAGCTATCCTAAGTGTACAACCAACTTGAAGATAAGTTTCATTTTAAGGGTGCAAGAGATAATAAGGACATCATCTAGTCCATGTGTCATCCTCAATTGATTATCTTTGTAAGCCTATTGTTGTGTAGATTTTCTTTTTCTGTTACTTTCTTTTCTTTTTGTATATGTATGTCCTTACTAGCTCCATAGATGTTCAAGAGAGGTTTTAGGACTAATGGGATCCTATTTGGCAAGTTTAGGATTTAGGCTAGGCATATTGGTATCATTCATGCTAGTCTAAATGATATCACATGTTGCCATAAGATGTTTTCCTTGGCAAGTAAGACATCTTATTCCATGGTGGGATGCTTGACTAGGTTGAAAGAAATCTTATAGAAACCTAAGAATGTCTTCTATACATAACCTAGTCTTAGGTAAGATGTTCTTCAAATTGTAAAAAAGTCTTCTCTATGACCTGTTTACACTTGAGAAAGATGTATTTTCTCATATAAAGATGTCTTATCTACCATGGGACATTTTTATAATGATTTCAATAGACTCAAAATTATAATTTTGAATGTTAAGGAAAATGAAAATACATGGGGAAAAGTATAAATAGGCCTATTAGGCCTTCATTTGGTCAATCGTGTCTAGGGAGTGAGAGTTATGAGTTGAGCATGCAAGAGTAAGAAGTAAGAGAGAATGATTGATCAATTGATTTGGTCATTATTCTTAAGTATAACTATTTTTCTTAGCTATGGTATGAGGATTGGATTGAATCATTTGACTATTCTTGGCACTGTATGCTTCCTTTATGCTTATAATTATCTCTTCTTAAGCAAGCATAAAGCTTTTTCCTGTCTCTTCTTATTTAATTTGGCTTGTTTTTTGTTTGAGAAAGCTAGGATTATCAAATCCAAGGGAGCTCCTCATTTTGTGTTCTAAGAGAAAAGGAAAAAATAAAGAAAATATGATAAACATAAAAATGAGAATGAATAAAAAGAAAAAAACTATCTGAATAGAAAATGAAAAAAATATTAAAAAAGAAAAATGTACCTTTAAAGATTAAAAATATTAGTAAAATAAGAATGATAAAAAGAAGAGGTGATAGAAAGAGCAATGTGTCTTTATGCTCATAAATCCATGAAAATTGGTATTTTTTCCATCCAAAAGGATCTTATAATTTCTCATATCAAAATTAACCTAGCATTTGAACCCAAGCCTATGCAATTATTTCTTAAGTTTAATCCATTGTCTAGATCACTTTACTCCCAACAATGTCATAGTCCAAGACAATTTCTTCATCATCCCTACCCATGACCATGAAGGCCCATAAGTCCCTCTGATAGTGAACTTTGGTAACATCAATGGATGATTCTACTTGAATTCCAAATCATTTGTTTTGAGTCTATCTTATGATTCTTGGCTAATACCTTGAACATATTTGGTCCTAGAATTTTCCTTTAATTGGTTATGGTTTTGTAGTCTTTGTTGGGATGTGGGGTTGGTAAGTGCAACTAAGGAGATTGATAAGAGATTTCTTGTAAATAAAAATTTGGAAAGCTTACTATGCATACATGTACAAATGGAGGAAAACCAAATTGAAATCTTGAATTTTGTATTTTTGGTAGCATGTTGTCTTGGTTTAGTCTCATCAATGATTAGACCATGAAATAATCATGGCTATATGACACTATAATGATAGGTGTGACCTTGCACTTGGAAGGGAGACTTGGAGGTCGATCCATATTATATGAATGAGAAGCGATGAAAGGATGCAGTGGTAGATCTCTTTTGGGATGTAGGACATGCTCATGTGCTCCATGAGTTAATTAAATGGTTGGTTGGGAATTCAATGATGTTACCCTTTCATCCTTCTCTATTTTATTCATTATTCATTCTTTATATCTTTCATTCCATTATTTATTCATTGTTGTGTGTGGAAGGAAGTTGATTGGATGAAGCAAATGATGAGATTGGTCATTCAAGAGGACATACTCATGTTTGATGATAATATCCAAATATTGTTAGGAATCCATAGGTGTCTCATCAATAGGTTTCATAAGGGTAAGAAAGGCAAGTGACTATTATAGAAAGGAATCACTTGTGAACCCTTGGTGGATTAGTATTGCAAGTAAGTAAAGATAATCTCCTAGTGATGGTGGTGGTTGCATTACATTAGGTAGTTGATTAGTCTTTCACTTATGCAAGTGTTAAATCTTGTGCTTTAAGGTTTGATAATGATAAACTCTCTCCAATTCATCTTAATTATGTATATATTCCATTATTCTTGGTGTTCTAATCATTTTTTCATTTTTCTAACTCCACTTTCCTAGGTTTTGATCTATGGGAATTCATATAGTAATCAATTAACTAAACTTCCATGATTGCAAATGTTTTGAAAGGTATTTTTATCATGTTTTTGTTATCTTGCTTCTTAGATGCTTTACTAGGTTGATTTGTGATGATTCAAACATGTTGTTGACCTTTTGCAAGGCTTTAGTGATGAAGAAAGGTAATTTCAAGATTTAAAAAATAAAGTTTACTATTTTCTTATATTTGAAAAGATGCACTGATGTACCCCTTACATCAATGTAGGGGAATTAATGCCCCTATGAAAGTGCATCTTCCCCTTGCATCAATGTACTACTATAAATGGGGAACCTCTTAAAACCAATTTTACACTTTCCTTTACTTCCAATTTGATCACAAACAAATGAAAATTTGCTAGATTTCAACTAAGGTGCTTTGATTAATGATATTTATTGTACACATTCTTCTTAATTGTTCTTATCCTTGATGTTCTAGTTGTTGTTCAAGCCTAGTGTCTTGTAACTCATTCATAAGGGAGAGAAACAAATTTAGGTATGTATTTAATGTAATTAGTAGTTAGTTAAATATTTCTATCTTATGTATACTTTCTCATGTACATCATGATTCAATAGTTGTGATAATTTTCTTAAGTGTTTTCAAGGGTTCTATCTATCATTTGTTTCACATGTAATTTTTGCAATGGTAGTATGATGCCTAGAAAACTTACTTAAGTTTTAGTAGTCTTCATAGCTCACCATGTTAGGGTGACTATAATTCAAAAATTGCAGATTGATGAGGGCTAAGGTTGTGTAATCTCAAGCCTTTGTCTATGGATCCTAATGCAAACCACTAATTCCGAAGAATGAGGAAGAAGAAGAACTTAGATCTCCTAATCTAGAACCTACAAGTCTTACCTTAGAAAAATCCCCATCTAGAAGAAAATTGGAAGACATGTAGTTATGTTCTCAATCCTTAAGTTAAGAATGTGCATAGAAGTAGGTGACTGAACAAGTTCCAGAGGAGCTACTAGAAGGCATAGGTGCATGCAATGTCTAATAGTATCCAATTCATAAGAGGAAAATTACCATTAATTCCTTGAGCTTGGTCCTCCTAAGCTTAAGGAGTTGATGCGGTAGATAAGCTTCTATGAATATATCACCCAGTTATTCACTTGTTACCAATATCAGGTAGAGAAATTCTACTAGAACCTTGCAGTAGATCCTACCATGACTTTTTTTATGGAGTTTGTGTGACTATCTTTACATCGATAATGTCTAAGGTCACAAGATTTCCAAATGAGTTAATAAATAACTAGTGGTCACAAATCCACAACAATAAGCCCAAGCTTAGGTCAGATATCCTATTTAAGGCCTTTGACATGGATAAGTGGAGGTGAAGATGTTTAAAATTAGAAGAGAACATATAAAAAAAATATAAAGTTATCACACAATTTTTGGTCCACCAAACAACCCTTAGGTATCTTTACTTGGGGTTGTTAGGAAAAGTTGTGGAAATGATGATAGAGAAGTATACTATTCAAATTTTATTATTTCATTACAAGGCTTGATTTAGAAGATTAAGAATGTGGCCAAACACCAAAGGAAGGTCTATGCCTTTCTAGGATTAATTTGAGAACTTTGACAATTGGTAGCCATAATTAGTCACATGGGAAGGTATCCCACAATAGCAGGAATGGTGGATTAGGAGAACATAATGTTGGTGGTTCCTGGGTGATGTCTTGAGATCTTTGGGGTAGCATCTAATTTGGAAGATGAAATGCCTTCTATATAGGTATCTTAAATTTATCCTTTAGACAAGCTATATTAGGATCAAATAAGAAATTGTTGTGTTCTAAAGGAGGAAAGGAGTAGAAAGAATAAATGAAAAACATGGAAAACATCACTATTTATTTTACAAGGAATTGAATAAGTCCTCTTAGTAAATCTATCCTCAAAAAGAATATGGGAGCATGATTGAGTCTTTTATCAACATTTGAGAGGCTATAGAAATTCCAACTAAATATTAAAGGAAAAGTCACATCAAGTGGCCAAATATGAATAATATTTCTAGATTTTAGGATAATTACAATTTAGACTTGTAAAATCACTTGCAAGCCCATCATGATACATGTGTCTTACAAAATATTAAGAATAACTAGTAGAATGTCAAGTTGTTCTTAAAGATATTAACAAAGGAAATGGAAAGCTATTACATATCCATAAAAGGGGACTTCATTTGAAGATAGAATATAATGTTAGAGCTCTTCAATAATAAGTGCAAGAGTTACTTAATAATATCTAACTTTAGTAAGAAAATTTAAAGATGAAGACAAGGAAATAATGAATCCTTTGATGTAATCAGTGATAATAACTATTCACTATTAAATAGGTGCTTTGGTCATGCCTTCTCTTAAAAAAAGAAACTATAGCACATTATATATGGGATTTGAAACAAGAGATATGAAAATATTGGGTTTTATTTCCAAGGAAGACTTTTAAAGATGTAGGTTCATTGAATTCAAAATCTCATTGATCAAGTAACTAAGGAAGAAGGAAAGCTAGAAAATTAAGGAAAGTATAAAGAAGTATAATAAGAACTTCTCCCTTTGTAAGAGGAATTTTCATGCCTATGATGTACCAATAGAAGATAATCCAACATAAAAAGTAATTCAAAGAAATACCTTGTCAATTTAGAAATTTATTTCAAAATTCACTACTAAAGTGAAAAAGATATGAAATGTTGTAGATGAAAAATTTTCTTCCACATTGAATATAATAGAGGGAAAGATAGTATAAGCACTTTCAAGAGAAAAAGATAAGAAGAAAAATAAGGAAATAGAAAGGGACATGTACATGTAATAAGGAAAAACTATTGCAATTAAAGATATTATTGATTTTGATTTAAATGAAGATAATAAGTGTAAGATATTCGAATATGAACATCCTAATGGATGCTACCTCATCATAAGATATTTGTAGGAATTAGAAATATATTCTTTAAAATCCAAGTTTGTTGAAAGACATTTGATATCTTGTTCTTAGATGTCATGGTAAATGTCAAATATAGATAATGTTCAACATTATGTGTAATTAATGTGATAGGAAATATGTAGAAGAAAATGAAAATAAACTTTATTAATGTGAAAATAATGTATATATGTTGATTACGCTTAGAGGCTTTTATGGGGTTATCTTCCTTTGGCACCTATCCTTTAGAGGTGATGAGCAGTGAGGTACTCCTATGTTCAATCATATGAATCACAAGCATTTACATGCAATATAGTCAAATTCTGCAGACCTTAAGTTCCTAAGTACACTAGTTCTAGGACATGAAATCTAATCATGACAATTTTTTTCTTCTCAACTACACTTGTGGAGCTTAATTGTATGGTTAAGTGTAATTGAGGGACATGATTTAATTATTTTGTATTTTATTTATCTACAATTAATAGTAGATTGAAACTCAATTCATGAATCAATTTAACTAATGCAATTGCTAATGAATAACTAATTATCCTAACATAAGTATCTGGTCCCACTTTTCATGCACATCCAAAACATGTATAATGCTGCTAGGTTACCAAACGTTAAGTGTTGCTAGGATTACCAAAAGTCGTACGCATGCTTGAAGCAATCGTACTTATGTGGCTAATTGATTTCTATTTAATCGAACTAGATTAATTTAGCTTAATTACTTGGAAGCATTAAAGGAAATTGCATAAAACATTAAATGCACAAATAAAATATTTAAGCTAGTCAAGGTGCTGCAAGGTTTGATCAGAAAGCTCATCTTTATTGCTGCACACACTATCGTGCTTAGGTACAATAGTGCTTGAATAAAGATCCATACACTTAGTGACTCCTACTACAGGCACTTTGGAAAATATTCTAATTGTAGAGAAAATAAATTGCAAGATATTTACTATGCTATGACAAAAAATATCTTGAAACTATGTTCCCAAGTGCTATATTTATAGGCTGTTACACACCCCATGATATTGGATATCCAATATCACATCTTGGGACCTGATATCACATACCTGATATCAAGGCTCCGATATTAGAGCTTAGGAAAAATATGATTCATCATACCCCTAAAAATGAATGAAAACTCATCCTTGAGTGAACAAGAGAAGAAACAACTTAAAAAATATCAAGAGGGTATGGAATTATTGACTAACATGCGAATTGACTCAGATGGAATCGATAGACTCTAAGTGCCCAAGTGTATAGATTTACAATATTGTATAAAATTGGATGTTCATGATAATAGAATTGAACACCTTGGACAAAATTGACATCCAAATCCTCTGGCAACTAAAGAGTGAGGGAGAATATTCAACAATCATGAAGGATCCTCATCGCATGGTGATGTTGCTTCTTCCTTGGTGAAGACAATCTTGCTTCCAATCCATGCTTCCCACTACAATCATAACAAAATCATAGATTAGTATGCAATGTGTAACATATATCTTTTAAGTACCTTACCTCTTCAATGGGTACACTTGGCTAGGTTGTGATTATGGTGGATTGATTTATTTAATAGTGTTAGTAGGAAAACTAAAGAATCAGGTGAAATGGATAAGTGGTCTATTATTAAATTCTAAAAAGTCCAATGTGATGAAATGCTTGAAGAGGGTTTAATAATTCACAAAAATAAAAATAGGATTTCACTAAAAAACATTGTTAAGATGTGCACAATTGAATGTCGTTGATGGAACATGCAAAAGGATTTGATTGTGATAATGTCTAAGGATAAAGAACTTAACTAACCTAACCAAAATGTATGCATGTGGGTCCTCCCAAAAGCAAGCACATGCCCTTTATTACCCTTACATAACTTCAAACCAAGGAGTCCATGAAGTCCATGGATGATTAATGGTTACAAAAAGATAAGTAGAAAAACCCTGGAAGAAACTACTTAAGAATTTAAACACATCAAACCAAAACATTGAACAAGAATATAAACTCAACAGTGAGGTAAGGCATGTAAAGCATAGATGGATGAGAGAGAGAGTTGAATGGAGTTCCTGATTAATGTCACATAAAGTCCCTTGTGAAGTTCATGGTTAAATGACCTAATAAAATCCATCTTTAGTCCAGACTAAAACCAACCACATTCAGTGATGTTGCATTGCCACTCTAAGACTAGTCCATCCCTTTGAGACACAAGAATGCTTCCACAGAACAACCACCATTTGTTATTGAAGAAGAAAAGAGAAGTAGGAAGTGAGAAGGGGCCTTAGTTAGAGGGGACCTTTAGGCATGGGTAACATGTCTTTCTAGTTCCATAACCAGTGCCTATAGCCCATTTATTTTTTCTAAGGTGTGTGCTTTGAATTCAAATAATTTTTTTGTATTTTTTTTATGGAAACCACACCTTGCAAAGACTTGTTTAACTTCATGTTATTGATCAACACATAACGGTAAGAAATCCATGAAAACACACATGAACCCAAGCAAATAAAAAAGCACAAAGAGTATTGAGTCTCCTTGAAGTCACACCCTATTCAAACCTTTGAATCCTTTCCAAATCTAGAAACTACCAAGATCAAAAATTTGTTAAAGTTTTATTAATGAAAAAGGAACCTCATACTTCTAGAATAAGGAAAAGCATAGAGTTTGTGGATGGGTGGATGTTATGGACTCATTACCTATTTCATGAGAAAGAAACCATATCCTAGTTATCAGTAACAAAATTCAAAGCTAGAATCTAGACACCAACAATGAAATAACTAGATAGCACATGCCCACCTCAAACAAACCACACTGTACCAATTGGTAATAAGGCACATTATTATTAAAACATGATAGAGAATCACATCCAAATAAAGGAAAATATAAAAGAAAGTGTAAAATATTTAAGAAAAAAATACTTACTAACAATGTTGTAAAACAAAAATTTTGAAAAATTAATAATGTACAAATAAAAACTTATAAGATAAAGAATGCATAAAACAAAAAGGTTGTAAAAGTAACAAGATGTAAAATAAAATCATGTAAAACAAAAAGATGCAAAACCAAGGAGCTACTTATATAGTTAGCATGGATGGCCATCTCCCCCACAACTAAGTTGAAATGAGGAGATCTGAAAGACTGAGCATGATTGTCCATTTGATGAGGCATTTTTTGCACTAGCTTGCTTAGGCTTGAGAAAAGGTTTAACTTGTTGTTTCTAGTTGGGGCTCTTAGGTTTGTAGATCAACATGTCCCTAGAAGGGAAAGTTTTATAAATGAAATAAGGTCCTTTCCATAATGTTTGGAACTTAGTTAATTGAGGTACATGTGTGGGGTTCTAGTAGGGGACCTTATCTTCTAGTTAAAATTTGAGTTTCCTAATTTAAATGTCATGACGCTTTTTGAATGCCTTGTGTAACTCGTTAGATGATAGGGCCACCAATTAGTTTTCATCTAGCAATTTGAGATTCATTAATCTTTCTTTTTGTGCTAGACCTAAGTCAAGGACAAGGTCATAGGCTGTTGAAAGTGTATGGAGCTTAGATTAAATAGGAAGTGTTGGTAATTTTCTATACACTAGCTCATAGGAATAATAGCCTATAAGGAGTTTCCATGTTGAGTGGTAGGACCAAAAGGCATTTTTGAGTTTTGTGCTCTAGTAATTCTTATATTTGCTAATAGTTCTTATTAGGATCTTTGTGATTTTCCTATTTGCAACCTTAGCTTGACCATTGGCTTGAGGGTGGTAGGATGTTGTTAGTTTATGTTGAACCCCCAAGTGTTGCATGAGCTTCTGAAAGGTAGTACTTGTAAAGTGGGTTCCATTGTTAGAAATTAATGTATGTGGCATACCAAACCTATTTACAACATTCTTTTGTACAAATTGAGTAACAGTAGAAGATGTATAGTTAGTGATAGTTGTTGCTTCTACCCATTTCGTATAATAGTCAATAACAACTATGATGTACACCTTTCCATTTGACATGCACATGATGGAACCCATGAAATCAGTGCCCCAAATGTCAAAGGGTTCTAGTGGTTGGATCCATTGTTGAGGTCCCCCCATTTGAGAAATCATTCCACCATCTCATTGGTAGCATTCTCAAGAGTGGATAAATTGATGAGCATCCCTAAAGATTGTTGGCCAATAATACCTTACCATCAGGATTTTAGTGCCCATGCATCTCCTAACTTAGTGGCCCCACACAAGGACCCTCATGAGCATCCTAGAGAATGCGTAGTTGATCAGAATCAAGGATACACCAATGAACTAGGCCATGAGCACATACCTTGTAGAGGTGTTCATTGATCTCCATGAAGTGTTTTACTTGGTGAAGAAAATTTTGTTTTATTTTGGTGGGCCAATCCTTGTGGCTCTCTTGAGTGAGAAGATAGGTAAGAATGCCATTGTACCATTTAGGCTCAGTGGGTAATTGTTTAGTTATAGCCCCAGCAAAGAGGAGTTCATCAAGAAATGGACAAGATAGTGGGCCTTCCTCCTCTTTGTCCTCCCATCACAATCGAGATAAGTAATCAGCGATTACATTCTCAGTCCCTTTTCAATCTTCCATTCTAAGATCGAATTCCTATAAGATCACTAACCATCATATGACACAGGGACTCACTATTGGCTTGTTCATGAGGAAGAAAATGACACTATGGTCCATGTGCATAAGCACTTTGTATCCAAGCACATAATGCCTAAACATTTCTAACACAAACACCACTGCTATTAATTCTTTTTCTATTCAGCTTGCACAATTGATGTAATATGGATGTTTCTTGTCATCCAACTAGGTAAGCATAGCCACCAAGGCATAATTTAATGCATCTGTCATAACATAAAATGGTATGAACCAGTTAGGTGCTTGTATAATTGGAGTTTCTACAAGTTTCTCCTTCAACTGTTGGAATGCTTTTTTACATTCTTGGTCTAGACAAATGAAGCATCTTTCTTTGTTAGCTTAACCAATGATTTTATGATCTTAGAGAAATTCTTAATGAACCATTAGTAGTAGCTAGTGTGTCCAAGGAATGAAAAGACATCTTTTATAGTTTTTGGTTGGTGGGTAATTCCTTGGATGATCCTTATTTTCTTAGGGTTGACCTCAATTCCTACATGTGAGATTTGGTGACCCAATACAATGCCCTCCTAGACCATTAGATGACTCTTTTGCCAATCGAGTTACAAGTTTTTTTCCACACATCTTTTTAGTTCTTACTCAAGGCAATCCAAGGCTTGCTCTAATGTAGCACTATAAGTGAAGAAGTCATTCATAAATATTTTCACTTTGTTATCAATTTGTTGTTGAAAGATGCTTAAGACTAGGTGTTGGAATGTAGTAAGACCATTGCATAGACCAAAAGACATCTTACAATATGTAAAGATCCCCCAAGGACTCATGAATGTTGTTTTGTCTTGCTTCTCTGGCATGATCTAGATTTGGTTATAGCCACTATAACCATCTAGAAAATTGTAATAGCAATCCCAAGATATGATGTCTAACACCTGATTAATCAATGATAATGAAAAATGATCCTTGAATGTTATCATATTTAATAACTAAAAATTGATGTAGACTTGTTACTTGCCACTTTTTTTTGGCACAATCACAAGTGGACTAACCCACCTACTATTCTCAATGTGATAGATAAACGACACCTTGAGGAGTTGTTTGATTTCCTCTTTGATGATCTACTTCAATTTGGGATTCAATCACCTCTTTGGTTGCCTCTTTGGCTTCATGACCAAGTTAGTGTAGATATGATGTTGGCATATCCTAGGATTAGTCCTTGTGAGTTTAGGATATGACCAAGCCAAGGCTGTTGACCATCTTTCAACCACATTTAACAACATCTATTTCTATTCAAGAGCAACATTTACATTGATTATTACTAGATTCCCATTTTTTAAGAATGCATATTCCATGCTAAGAAGTAGAGTTTTTAACTCAAATGGGCTCTTATTTGAAATTTTTAGAAATTTCCAACTCTCTCAAATAGGTATCAGAGAGTTGGTGATGAAATTTCTCTAGTTCATCTATGCCTACAACATAGGCACATGTTGGCCTCTTAGTAGGTTGCATGCAAAGTATGCTACTTTCAGAATCAATGGTCAGCTATTGGATGCCCTCTTATTTTGTGGTTGATCTATACAAACATCTTTGAATATCTGCTTCAGGTGCATACTACTTGCATGTGTAAATGGATGGTCATTTCATGGATCAAAGTTATTGCATGCAATTTCACCCTGTATTGTTATATGTGATGCATGGAACTTGCTTCTTCTTGATCTTTCTAAATGCATTTTCCTTAGGTATTTTTGGGGAAAGATCTCTAATGCCCATTCTTGCATCAACAGTGCTTAGCCATGCCCTTCCCATGATGATTAAGAAGTCCCCTTTATAGTTCTTAACCTTGATTACTAAGAAATCAACAAGGTAAGACCATTATAGAAAATGGTCACAATGTCTTCCACTAGTCCCAATGAAATAATAATGGACTGGAATGTTAGTTTTAATCAGATGTTGCTCTTCTTGAAGGGTGGTAGGTTCTAGGAAGTATACATCTAATGAGAAATCAAGTTCACACTAGAACAAGAATCAAGAAGAGGTTTACATGGTTTATTCCTAGTAATCTGCAAATAAATAAGAGGACTCCTAGGATCAAATAATTTCCTAGAAAGGTTGCTAGCTCGGATCCAATCACATATGGCATGAGTAAGCATAATAGTATTAATTCTAGGTGGTATTTGGTTTGAAGGGGACTTGAAGGAATTAGATATAGAGAGAGATGAGGAAGCATGATTGCCTATTGCATGTATATGGGAGGGCTTAGGTGGACTGTTAGATTGGAAAAAATGTCTTTTCCATGATCTAGTGTCAGAGCCACTCGGTTGATGAACCAGTTATAGATTGATAGCTTTGGTAGCAGTGCATTGATATGGTTGGGCTGAAAGTTCATCCTACATAGATGGAGTAGGAAATAGTTGTGTTGAAGATGGAGGAATAGGTGTAGGAATAGGAGGAGGATAAGGATAGAAAGTGGTATCCCTCTTTGAATGTGGAGAATGAGTTCAATAATATTTGAGAGGGTAGTAGTGATGTTGGAAAGTAGAAACATGGCTGGAAGAGTCATGTAGAGATAGACGTTGTTGAACGTAATACCCATATGGATCAGGTTATTTGTAAGGGTATTGTTGCCTTGGCGGTGGTAGTGCCCATGACTATGATCACTACCACTATTGATACTACTCATATGGTTGTAGTGGAGTTCCACTTGGATAATACTATTGTTGCTAGTGGCACTACCTAGGATTACCTTAAGGAAAAGGCAACCTTTTGAGTGTTTTCATTTTTTCTATTCATGCATTTAGAGTGTACACCCTAGCCTCTTGTAATTACAACACAATAGGAAAACATTCCTTAGGATGTTCATATTGGCAGATGTTACACCCACCATCATTATCTGATTCAATTTCCACAAATTCATCTATTGCAGTAATCTTGTCCTTATCCCTTTGATTGGCATGCTCAGCTTCCTTACATCACTTACAATCACAATTACTACCTTGTTCTTTGGACTCTTTAGAAATTTTTAGGATAGCTTAAAATTGACTATTCATAGAGTCCCATAACTAATCTAACTTAGCCAAAATTTCAAAGGTGTGTTTTTGAATTGGCAAAGTCTTACGATTCACCACATCATCAAGTGATGATTCCTCTTGATTGTCATATAATCGAACCTCCCTCTTGTGAATGGAAGGATTGTGATTATATTATTCTACACTTTTGTGTTTTCTCAACTCTCCTTCTTCTTTCACTACTTTCTTGATCAACCTTTGGATTTGATGGGCTCTTAATTTTGACAATTTCCCTTGGGCATAGATGCCAAGAGTTCTCCTCATTTCTAATTAAAGTCCATCTACAATATGGCAAAGTTGTTCCTATTGAGAATAATCATGGATAGGACATCTATCCAATAAGGAATAGTATTGGTCCATGGTGGCATCCAAGGGTTCATGTGTCCCTTGTTTACATCCTTGGATCTACCTCCTCAAATTGGATACTCAAGAGTACATTTGATATTTTTCATTAAATAGTTCAAGCATTGTACTCCACCATCTGATAGATTCTAGTTCTAAGGACTAGTACCAGCTTTTTGCTTCTTTAATGAGTATCCTAGGGAACAACTTAAGCTTTTTCTAGTCATTTTCTATATTTTGCAAGGCATAGGCATTATGGAAAGCTTGAAGATGGTTCTGTAGATTTGAGTTATATCGCCTTTCAAACCTAGGGATATTGTTCATGTCTAGCCTCTTGATTTGATTATCATTGATGTGCCTTGTAGGAATTCTCATTACCCCTACAATGTTTGACATGCTTCAAGTAGCAAGTAAAGGCTCATCAAGGCCATGATTCTAGTGCCTACAATGTCCTCTGCTACCCCTTTTTTCATGATGATAGGCCTCTCTTGAATTCCTACACCCTGGGTCTTGTCTTGCTTGATGGTCCCTATGATCATCTCAGTTTCATCAGTCACCTCCATCAAAATTGCACCTCCTATGATTATTTTAGAGCTAAAAGAGGAAGAAGAGGATGACATAGATGAAGAGGAAGAAGGACTAGCATCATCATGGTTCCTTCCAGCCCCTCTTTGGTAGTTGTATCCATGATCACGATCATGTTTCTTTTCTACATCCCTAGCATGACTCTCCTCCTTGGATTCCCCTTTGTCATTGAATCCATTCTTCCTAGAACCTAGATTATGGATCATGGATTGCAAGTTCTAATTTTGACCTCCTTCACTAAAGTTAAAGAGAGAAGTTTCACTAAATGGAAAACCCCTAGAGAAGGGTTGTCCACCATCTTTTTGATATGGTAGGTATGGGGAATAATTAAACCACTTTCCCTTTGTGGATTTGTAGCACTGCTCTAGCTGTTAATCCCTTAGATGTTGTGCATCAGTGGGATGATAATCCCTAACATCACTATCCTACACAACATACTCAACATGAAGTCCCTAGAGGCCCAATCGCATAAGAGTTTGTTGGAGCATTATAGGAATGGATTGATTAGGTGACAACATGATGTTGTTCTCCATGCCACACCATCATACTAGTTCATCCTAGTTTAGGACAAAGGTGAAATTAGGTACATACTCATTAGGATGAGCATATACCACTTTGTATTATTGGGGCACCTACTGATTTACTCCATCAGACTTGGACAGAGAATCACTCCTATGAGTAGAAGACATATTGTGTTAGAAAATAAAAAATGTAGTATGATTCTTAAAATTATTTTAGTTATTTTAATATAGGATATGACTCTATGGTTCATTCCAATGATCTTGAATAAATTTTCACCAAGTCCTAGATAGTGCATGTAAGAAAAAAAAAGGTCCGTAGCAATGGCTCCAATGGTGAGTGGTGACGTACCCCTACATCCAACCATATAAATGACAAGCATTCATGCACAATCTAGTCGAATTCTATAGACCTGAAGTTCCTAAGTTTACTAGTTCCAGGACATGAAATCTAATTGTTATAATAATTATTTTCTCAACTACACTTGCATAGGTTAATTGTATGGTTAAGTGTAATTAAGGCACATGATTTTTATTATTTTGTATTTTATCTTTCTATGATTAACAGTAGGTTAAAACTCAATTCATAAATCAATTTAACTAATCTAATCTCTAATCAATAACTAACTATCCTAACATAAGTATCTGGTGTCACTTTTCGTGCACATCCTAAACATGTATAACATTGCTAGGTTATCAAACGTTAAGTGTTGCTGGGATTACCAAGAGTCATAAGCATGATCAAAGTAGTCATATTTATATGCTTAATGATTTCTATTTAGTTGAACTAGCTTATTTTAGCTTAATTACTTGGGAGCATTAAAGGAAATTGCATAAAACATTAAATACATAAATAAAATATTTAAGCTAGCCAAGGTGCTATAAGGTTTGATCAAAAATATCATCTTTATTACCACACACACTATTGTGCTCAAGTACAATGGTGCTCGAAAAAATATCTATACACTCAATGACTTCTACTATAGGCACTTTGGAAAATATTCTAACTCTAGAGAAAAGAAACTGCAAGAACTCTACTATGCTATGACAAAAGCTATCTCAAAACCATGTGCTCAAGCGCTATATTTATAGGCTGGCACACACACTATGATATCAGATATCTGACATTGCATCTTGAGACTTGATATTGTGTACTCAATATCAACGCTCTACTATTAGATATTTGATATGGGAGCATAGGCAAAAAATGATTCATCAAGAGGTTATCTAGCAATTCCACCATGGTTATGCCTAAACCTATTTTAAAGAAATGGATAATCACCTTCCTATACCACTTCACCCAATATTTTTTACTCATCTTTACTAACTCTGCAACTTAGTAATAATAAAACATCTAATTCTTGGAAATTAATTCCTTAATTCATACCCCTAAAGATCATTTCAATAGACATGTTTGATATAACAATGTATTCTTTTAGTTCTTATTATAATAGTTATATCATTTATGACAAAGATATATCATTATTATTACATCACAACTCTATTTGAAAATCAAAATGTGACAAATTATCCCTCTAGTTTTTATTTCTCCTCAAATAAGTCTACATTGATAATATTTCTCCATGCTTTCATACTTCTCCATGCTTGAATGATTTGATTTTTCCTTTTTAAATGATGTTGAATATTTTTAAGTTCATTAGCTTATCTTACAAATGAAACTATAAATGCAAAAATATTTGAAAAAAATAAATCCTATCTTGTCAACCACTTACCTTAACTTCTAGGCTATGATAAAAGGTGAATTTAAGGTCTACTGACCACCAACTACTTGTCCTAACAAGAGTATACTATGTGCATCTTTTATGTCTAGTTACCCAAGTGGAGGTAGGAAAAATTCTTATTTCCAATGTATATTACTCTAGAATATTTTACTTACTTAATTTAGAAATATAAATTAATTAAATAAAGAAGAAGAAAAATAAGAAATATAAGTAAGTTAAGAAAACTTCCTACTTTTCATCAACCTTGGAGATCAAGGGATTTGTTTGTAGTTCTAACATAAGGGCTATATGATCAGAGGACCTAATTTAGGATGACAAGGATTGATCTTGCTTCTTAAATTATTCCTTAGAAATTATCTTCAATAGCTTAGTAACTTGGAAGAAATGGATGTCATACTAATTGTAGTAAAAGATCTTAACAAAAAAGGATGTTGATTTTTCTTTAGTAATAATGGCAACATAATTGGTAAACTATGGTTCTTCATGAACACTATCTACTAGCATAATTTATTCTTGAATTTGAGGATTCAAATTATTTATTAGAGATTCAAAATAGCTAAAGTATGCACCAGCTAATGTGATGGTATGGTAAATGGATGAAAATTTCTTCTTCAAATTAGACTTTTCTTTTAAAGGTTCTTTTACATGTCTATATTTTAAGTATTGATGAACATCACTTTTAGCTTTCTCATTAAAGTCTTCATAGAGGATGAATGATACTAGGTTGACGCTAGTATAGGTTATGAAAGAAGAGCTTGGTATTTAAGATTTACTTGATCTGATTAATTAATTAGGATACTTGAAAAAGTCTAACATCTAAGCATATTAGGTCAATAATCAAATATATGTTGACTATACATACACATATTTCTTATGACTATATTTTAAGTACCAATGTCAAGACCATGTGGTATCTTTAAAATCTTTATTATTGTTTCTTCCCTATAACTCAAAGTTCTAGAATTTCAAAAATCACATCTTCTAATCCTCATTCAAATATTTTTTAATAACTTGAATTTATCTTCTTTTTATAAGATCTCACAATCATCCATGTTGCAGTTTCTATAGTACGCAAATCTATATGGCTCATAGGAAGGGTCATCACAAGAGCCCTTATGCATGTAGATGCTTTCATACCATAACCATCTCAAATTAGGTTTAATTTGGTGTAGAAATTTCTATTATAAAACTTCCTTTAGACACAAGACATTAGCATTCAAATATGGTAATATTACAAAGATATGTGGATATCAGTATTTATACTAGTTCAAGGCCTAAAATGAACATAGTACATGTTGTATTTTAATGGGTAGGAACCTTGCATGTACATTTAATATTACAATATTCATACTTAGAATCTTTCCTACTTCATTCCTCCTCATAAGTACATGCAAACAGAAACTTTTCTACATTTAGAAAGGTTTTTTATTTTGACTTAAAAGAAGATAATGGGTGTGAGCTATACCAATATGAATCTCCTAACGTATGCTACCCCATCATGGTTCATTTACAAAAATCATAGGTATATCCTTTAAACTCTAAATTTATTGAAATGTAGATGCAAAGGAAATTATCTTATCCTCAAGGTAATTATAGGCATTCCTACTAACCATGATAATATTACCTAAGCAGGGGTGAATTTCAACCTCAATAGTAATATCATCAATAGTGATAAAACCCATAGTTATGATGGATACTACTATAGAGATAATAGTACCCTTATAGGAGATCCAATCATTATGGATATTATGTTCAATAACTTATTTTCCCAAGTGGTGTCTTTACTCATGCATCTTCTTATTACTACTATTTATCTTAATACCATAGATCCAGGGTTATTCTAAGCTTCAACACCTTTGAGTCTTTTAAATGAGCTTGCACTACCTTCAAACCAAAGTCCAACTATGAAGTATACCATGCTTAATCATGTCATGATTAATTAAATTAAATCAAGAACTATTCCAAAGAAAAGAATAGATCAAAAAACTTATTTAATCTATGTATAGATCACTAGAAATCCATCATGTAAAGCTTTCTTAGATTCAAATTTTGGGATAAATCTAATCTTACTTAAAATATATAGTCTAGAATCTACCATCATTAAAATATGTAACATGATATTGGATCTTCCTTATTAGTTTGTTACAACTCCATTAGGATAGGTGGAATATGTGGTGACCATCATTATAGTGGATTATTTTTTCGTCTATATTTTATGGACATTCATGTGCAAAATAACAAAGGAGAATTCCCAATCATCATGGGAAAAGCATATCTTGGTATTGTTAATGCAAAGCTATGAATCATATATTTTTCTTGGAAAATTCTAGGAAGAGAGATGAAGAATAATACAAATGTAAAGAGTTCCATCTATCACATACAATAACATTGGACATAATTGCATGTAGAAAATATGAAGAATTAAACACACAGCGATTCCATCATTCAATAATTATGTAGAATAAGTGTGTAAGAAATAGTGCTTGCATGTAGTAGTCATAAAATAGAAAGGCACCTATGACATCCTATTCCTAGATGTCATGGAAAACATAAAACATATGCTATTTTAGACATTATGCATAAGAAGATCATACATCAAACATCAAATATATGTAAAATTCGATCTTATGTGTAAAGAAACTAATATTGAAAATGTAGAAGGGAAAAGAGAATAATGCTTTATTGATGTAGAATAGTGTATTTGAATCATGCTATGAGAGTGTTCCTTAGGGTTTTCTTCCTTTGTAATTTATCCCTTAGAGGCAATCCAGCACTGCCACCATGGTTAGGCTTATCACTGGAGAGAAGGGATGGCTAGTATTCTTCCTATCCCACTTCACTTGACACCCATCACTTGCCTTTACCTGCTCCACAACTCCATGTTAATGCAACCTCTACGCCTAAGTATAAATACCTTAGGTCAAACCCCCAAAGGTCACCTTGAGAGACATGTCTGTTATTATATCATGTATTTTATTTTCTTAATTAAAACTTCCATGTTAGGTCTTGTTACAATAATGATAATACTTGTTATGAAGAGGCTCCATCATCATTATGTAATAGCACCATTTGGGAATGGGTACATTACAATCTATCCCCCTTAGGTTTCATTCATCCTTGAATGGGTTCACATTCAATATCTTTTTTAACTTGCAATGCTTCATTTATGATTCTATGCTCCAATAAGTTTATTTCTTCTTTAGGCTTGAAGTTGTTTCTTGCTTATTCTAAAAATAAGACATATGTAAGAAGAATTTATATAAGTATTAAATATTATTTTATGAATACTTGATGGGACATGATATTGCATGGGCTGCGATATTGCATATGCGATATCACATCCCTTGCAATATCGCGTATACACGATATTGCATCTTCCCCTGTGATATCACGTACATGATATCATAGCACACTGCCAAGTTTATAAATAAGAGGCAGCTCTTCCTTGTTTCGGAATCTAGATCTAGACCCTTAGAGAAACTCTGGCAGTTTTACCTCTCCAAAGATAGAATAATTTCCATGTGCCCGCAGTCGGAGTCCCAAAGTGAACAGATCTTTATTCGAGCAAATATTGTACCTGAGCACAAGTTTGTGTACAGAAATAAAGATAAAATTTTTGGATAAACCTTGTAATGCATGGATTAAGCTAAATAGGACTTTAATTATTGTTAATGTTTAAATGCTTTATTGGTTAATTAAATCTCTCTCAACCCTTCTCTCATAGTTAAGTGCATTTAGTACGACTNGCCTATTGCAAAAATCACAACATGGATGGTTACACAATCTTTTATATAGAAGCCAAGTTTGAATTAGTTCAAGGATTTGAATGAAGTTTAGAAGATATGATTTTT
>MNCI01030009.1:164671-230126 GCA_015680685.1 Gnetum montanum | reverse complement strand
AAATTCATTTTAAAAAAATGAAATAAAAAATATATAATTAAAAAAAAAATAATATATTCATAAATTAAAAAAATTTAACAACTTTGGCCCTAACCCTAATCTTAGAAGTGGCCATGTCCTATTGATCCCACTGGCAACAACCTTGGCTTTCCTACTAGCTTGGGCCTATCAGTAGTAGCCACGCTAACCCTAGCTTGGATCTATGATAGCAATTGTCAGCATCATGGTCACACTCATCCTAGCACTAGCCCTATGAGGGTAGCACTATCATCTGCACTATGCCTTAACATCCTACACACCATTTGCCACCACATTGCTTGTCGATGCACCACATTGTCTGTTGCCACATCGCTTGTTGATACACCACCCCATTTGCTTGTGTCTACTGCTCCACCCTCCATGCCCACCACAGCATGCAAGCCACCATCATCCAACCATTGCCTACCAAAGTGCCTTGCTACCCTGTTACGCCTACTACCTACTTGTTATGCTGACTGCTTGCTTGACCTCACGCCTTCCACCTACCTGTTAAAGTAATTGTATGCTGCTTCTACCTCACCCCATGCTTCTTCTGTCTCGCACCCACTTTTATCCATGATTCATACTAGTGCCACTACTATTGTGCCCCCGCCATGCTACTACTTCATGCCATCACTTTGTTACATCACATTGTTTTCCTTTCACCTTCGTTGCCCATTAAGGTCACATTGTGCAGGCTGTTAACCAAAACTCTCATCTCTAGAATCCACCAAACCTTCACTGGACATTCTCCATGCTTCTAAATTTGTTGTAGAAACCTCGTTGTGCTTTTCACAGTCATTGTTGACTATGCCACTACTACCCATTAACATTGCCCATCACTACCTCCAATGTTGCCCATCATTACCTCCAGTGTTGCTCATCGCTGCCTCCAATGCCGCCCATCACTACCTCCATCATTGCCCATCACTACCTCTAGTACCATCCATCATTGCCTCCACTACTACCCATCACTACCTCTAGCATCGCCCATCACTACCTTCAATGTCATCCATCATTTCCTTTAGCACCACCCATCACTGCCTCTTCAGACATCATTGATAACCGCCTCTTCACCAAAATTCATGTGGACCCCGAGACGGGCCACGCTAGCCTAGAGCAGGGCCATGCAGACCTTAAAATGGCACATCATTATGGCTATTGACAAAGAAATGACAAATTTTTCATTATATGAGAGAAAATTTTCAATTGTCCATCAACTGATAGAAAAATTTGAAATTTTCGTCAATTAATGAAAAATTCAAATTTTTGTCATTGAACTATTAGTTTAAATTAGGAACTTGTCAAAATAATTTTCAAAATTAGAATTTGGTGTGGTGGTAGCAACAGAGATAAAAATTTCACAATTAAGCATGCTTGCTCTAGAGTAGAATTGGGATTGGTGACCTCTTGGGAACTCTTGTTTCTTACACCAAAGTACTTAGACTCCAAAAGCCATAACTTTTGATTTTAGAAATGTTTTTTTTGGTGAAAAAAGAGTCATTTCCTATAGATTTCAACCTTTCTAGCATAATGGTGGAGTCAGATCCATTCTAGGAAACCCCAAGAAATAATTTTTTACTCCTTGCCTAATAAAGTGCCTTGAGATCTCAAAAGTTTAATTTTGACATCACCCAAGCATACCATGTCCATTTTCAACATATGAATAGTTATTTCTAACATTTTTTACCCTTCTAAACTCAATGGTGAGGTTAGATTTATCATATGGAAACCTTATAATTCAATGATATTATAAATTTAACCTTTTGGATTTTAAGATTTCGTACATAAGCCTTATAGATAGTCTTAAGATCACTATGGCATGTCATTAATTACACTACCAGAGTTAGTGTTCTTAAAGGGGGTAGAAAGGTTGTTAAAAATTAGATAATATAGTTACATATTATTAAAATTATATAATGTCATTAAATATTACTAAAATTAGATAATATAATTATAAAAATAGATAATATAGTTATTCAGTTGATGTAGTTCATTATTAGTTAATGAATTAGTCGATGTATTAGTTAAAGATCAGTTGATGTATTAGTTGGAGAATTAGTTGAAGAAATAGAAGAATCTTCAACCATCAAGAAAAGGTTATATTAATCCATATTCCAATCATAACATAGGACAAAACAACATGGAGACTCAAAATGTTGTTTTAACAAGGAACATGATACACAAAGAGAAATGATCCAGACAAGAATCCAAGAATGAGAATGAAATTTGCAACATATAACATGCTTGCAAGATCACTAGTGAGTGAGAAAAAACATCCACTATGTCCATCATGGGCCTTGGATTAGCATGAATATTGATACCCACACATCTTAGTAGAGTTAAAAGATTTGGATGCTAATGTCTTGTGCCTACAAGAAATCTTGTCATGGGAATTTCTATATCAATTCCAAATAGATTTAAAAAAGATGGGATATAAAGGTATTTATAAGCAAAAAGGTTCTTGTGGAAGTTCTTCTTTTGAGCCATACAGATTAGCATATTGCAAAAATCACAACATGGATGGTTGTGTGATCTTTTATAAAGAAGCCAAGTTTGAATTGGTACAAAGACTTGAATGGAATTTAGAAAATATGATTTTTGAAATTCTAGAACTTCAAGTGATGGGAATGAAAGAACAATCAAGATTTTGGAAAAAATGACATAGCCTTGGTAGTGATTCTAAAAGTTCATCTATTAGGAAGATGTGTATGCATGGGTAACACACATTTAACTGCCAAACCAACATGTTCAGATGTTAGACTTTGTTAAGGAGCATACTTGATTAAGTAAATAGAAGAAATTTTTAGGATATTCCTAAGTTGTATCAATCCAATTCCATTTATTCTTTGTGGACACTTCAATGTAAAGGTTGGAAATAGTGTTTATCAATTCTTAAAATATGGATCTATAAAGAAATCTTTGGAAGATGAACCTAACTTGAAAAAGATGTTTCCAATAATTCAACATGAAATTCCATTATCTAGTGCATATTATGCTTATTTTGAATCTTCAGTAGATCAATTAGACTCTAGAATTCAGGAACAGATGATGTTGATAGCACTCATCAAGGACCACAGTTTACAAATTTCTTACAATGATTAATGAGGATGGGTCAACAACATTCTTCATTGAGACTTTGGATTATATTTGGTATGATTTTTTATTCTTTCAAGTTACCAAGTTACTAGAGTTGATTTCTAAAGAAGAAATTGAGAAGAATCAAGATCAAGCCTTGCCATCCTGAACAAGACCATTTGATCACACACCACTTATGGTAGAATTACAATTACTCATCAGTACATAAGGTTGATCAAGATCAAGAAGTATCTCACTCTTACTTTTATTTGATGATCTTATTATTTTATTCATTGTTCATCAATTTATATTTCAATTAGATAAGTAAAATATCTATGATAATAAAAATTGAGGATAAAGAATTTATGTTGGTTTCACTTGGGTAACTAGATCCAAGCTGCACTTTGTATGATCTTGGTTAGGATTGGTGATTGATGGTTGATGAATATTTAATTCATCTTTTGTCATTTTCTTCTAAAAATAAGTATCAAGAAAGTAATATTTAATTTTCCATATAATCTTTCTCACATGTATCTTATTTGCAGAATAAGAAAGAGACAACTTCAAGTTCAAAGGAGAAATCAAATTATTCAAGCACAGGATCATGAAAGAAAGCATTGGAGCTAGAAAAAGCTAGAGAATGTAGACTCATTTGGGGATGAATTAAACCTAGGGGAGGGGGAATAGATTGTCACATCCCCATTTCCAAATGATGCTACTGACTAATGAAGATGGTGTCTCTTCATAAAAAGTGTTATTGTTATCTTAACAAGACTTGAAAGGGTAATTGTAATTAAGACCTAAAAGGGAATGTTGTAATAATGGATGTGTCTCTTAAGGTAACTGTTGGGGGTTTGACCTAAGGCATTTATACTTGGGGTTAGAGGTCGTGCTAGCATGGAATGGTGGAGCCGATATAGGCAAGTCATGGGCTGGTGGAGTTGGTATAGGAAAGTCACAGGAAGCTAGGTGAAGCAAGATAGGAAGTAAACTAGCAATCCCTTCTAGCCAAGTTATAGGTGTAACCATGGTGGCAGTGTTAGATTGCCTCTAAGGAAAAGATGATAAAGGAAGAAAACCCTAAGGAACACTTGTAGAGGACAATCTAGATACACTATTCTATATCACTAAAGCATTCTTTAATTTCTCTTTTTGTATTTTTCCTATTATTTCCTTTATACATAATGCTGAATATCACTTATATTTGGCATTTGGTATATTTTCTTTGTACTCATAATGTCTAATATATTGTATATTTGACATTTTCCATGACATTCGGAGATGGGATGTCACAATAGTAACAAAGAAAGTGGTGATGCAGAAGCCATTGTGCAAGGAATGCTTCCTCCATGACTTCGAGGAGGATGTCCACATTTTCATATGATAAAATCATAAGTATAAATCCATGCATATGCTAGCATTTCATGTATTCTAATCTATCCATAAATTCATGCTATAAACCTTAATAAAGATTTAATTCCAAGCTAAAACAAGTTGTTAAGAAGAGCTTGAAAAGATCATCATGGTAGGATCCATCTATTCCATTGTTGATAGTATACAAGTAAGTCCACTTCTCATTATTTTATAGAAGGGTTTTAAATGAATGATTTTAGTAACTTTAGATTATTTAAAAAAAATAAAAAAAATAAAAACATGTTTCTATGGTAACTAGGGCACATTCAAAAGTCTAAAAGCTTGTAGCATAGTCAACAATACCAAAGACAAAACTAAAATTCTATAAAACTAGAAAATAAAAAATGATTCTATATAAAAGAAGATCTACCAAAAAATCTAATATAATATAAAATGCTAACTTCCATACAAACTAATTAGTTTAAGAGCTTTTAGGTTTTTGAGCATGGTCACTTTTAAGGATCATTTTCCACTATCATTTGTTAATTGTATCTTGGATACTCTTGTAGGGCATAAATACTATAATTTACTAGATAAATATAGTGGGTATAATCATATTTAGATGAATTTGAAGACTAGGTTAAAACAAATTTCACAATTTCATGGGGGAATTTTGCATATAAAAATATGTTATTTGGCCTTTAAATTATAGTATAAATGGAATGCATTTTACCCCAAGGGAAAGTCAATGGAATGCATTTTAAATTACAGTGAATAGAAGCTCTTCTTTCCTTTAATTTTTGAGGATTCTTATACAAGGTCTATGTGCTTAGGGAAGCTCTCCTATCTCTTCACTTTCTCTTTTCATACATTCTTATAGCATGGCTCTCTTCATTTGAGTAAATCCCATTTTATTGGTTCTTCTCCCAAGTTCTTGTAAGCTTTTTTTTTTCATAATTTCTCACAAGTTGTATATCTGATATGTTTCTTGAATGCATTTTTCAATTTGAAGTTCTATTAATTTTATGAAGTTAAATTCATGTTTTCTCATGTTAGTAGAAATGAATTTAAGAATTTATAAGTGGTTCTATACTATAATTCAAATGGTTCACTCTCCATTTGAAGATTCAAGTTAATTTTCATGTTTATGTTCATGGGCTTCAACCCCTTTCATGTTAATTTAATGTCAAAACATATAAATATCTTTGCATGAGCTTGTTTCAAACTTTTTTAGCTTGTGAAAATATTTTTACATATTTATCTCATGTTTCTAAAATCATTTGAAGTAATTTTAGTGTGGTTTTAAGAGTTCATGCATGTTTATGGTGGCTTTGTACATTTTGCATAGTTAAATTAAATTCAAGACTCAATATATGTTTATCTTGTAATTCAAGTTTTTCTTACCATTTTATGAATACTATAGAATATGTTTTTAGTCTTTTTTCATAAGCTTTAAGTCTCATATTTAATCATATTGTATTCAAACTTTTTTTTTGGTGTCATTTTCTATTTCATACATGATCATGACTTCACCATGACCTATGATAAATATAAGGTTTCTTCCAAGTAACCATGACCTCATCAAGACCCATGATGAGAAACCATGTCCTTACCATGTCTCATGGTGAGAGACCATAACTCATTATTTGCTATTAATCTATGTTTTAATAGCCCCACAACTCCTAATCTACTCATGGAACAAATTTGAATTACAAAGAAGTACCATGGATGCTAGAATGTTTACCATGACCTATATATGACTTTTGGTTAGTTCATGATATACATAGAGTTCATTTTCTCTCTATTTCTATTAGATGATGATCTATTAAATGATTATGGTATAACATCATGATTTAGTCATGATCTATGATCAACAATCACAACCCATAGTCAAAAGTCATGATTCATGGTATTGTAGGCCACAACTTCTCAGAAACTTATGATTGACTTATCATGGTCCAAACTAACTCTAAAGAAGCTAAAATTTCTACCAAAATAAGATAAAATGTACCTTATTCCATTTCAAACCTTTTAAAAACTATCTTGAAAGTCATACTTACATAGTTGGATAATCAGAAATAGCCATACTATATCCACTACATAAGTAGAATCATTTCTAGATCACAAATAAACTTCAGTATCATAAAAAAGGAACTTATGATGGTGTATGCACTAAAAGGTTTAAACATCATGTTCTTGAATATACTTTTTATATTCACATAGATCATATTACTTTATAGTTCTTGATGAAAAACCTAGTGATTAACCCTCATATCATATGATGGCTAATCATCTTAAAAGAATTTGATTTTATAATGATTGAAATAAGGCATCAAGAATGTAGTTTCTAATTATTAGTTTTGATTGTAATAGAAAAAGGAGGTTGAAGAAAAGTTCCTATTGGATCAATTTTCAAATGATTTGATACTCAAAAAAGCTATAGTGAATTTAAAATTAGCAGGAAAATTATGGTTCACTAATTATTTCATTTATCTTGCCATATAGAAGATTCCTTTTGAATGAGGTAGACATAAGAGGAAATAGTTCTTGCATGAGGTAAAATGCTTCATTAAGACATAGGATAACCTCTAAAAAATATATATTGATAAAAATTAATAAAGAGTTCTTCGAGATGTACATGAAAGATCTTGAGGGGATCAATATTTAGGAAGAGATACAACTATAAAAATCGTTATGGTTGATACTTCTAGCCCATTCTCTTTAGATATTCTTATTACTTTATGCAATCTTGTGTGCAATGGCAACATGATGGTAAGATAATTAAATAATTTAAAGGACCCTAATATTGTATTCATACATTAAAATCATTTTCTCTATAGGATATTAATTTTATGGACCCCATCATGTCCTTGTGCAAAGAAAAGTCTTACATCATTATTGTTATTGATTATTGCATCAAGTAGATAGAAGCTAATGTAGTAATACAATGCACTATGACTGTAGTCACTAAATTCTTAAAGGATCACAATGTAAATAGGCTTGATATGCTTAGGGCACTCATTTATAACATAGATACCCAATTTACTAGTGTTACCATCAAGAAACTAATGCAACACTTAGAGAAGTTAAGTATAAACTTGCAACATCCTATCATACCCAAGCACATGGTTAAGAAAAGATCAAAAATATGGAATTCATATGAATTCTAACATGAAAAATTAGCAAGTATATAAGAGATTAAAGCACAAGAATAAATGATGCTCTATGGTTCTATTGCTCTACATGAAAATTCCCTATAGGCTATTCATCATCTCAGTTAGTGTATGAAAAGTTATCTAAATTGCCTATTGAAAAAGAACATTACTTCTTAACAACTATATGTGACTTAGATCTTGTTGTTAGTTTATCTCAAAAAGAATGTTTAATGAATCTCAACATGATAAAAAATAATAACATTATAGAAATCATGAACAATGAGTTCCATAACATGTTCATCACATAAAGATATAATATTAGGATTAGACATATAAATATTAAACTAGGGGATAAGATCCTTTATAATGGTCCCAATCATATGCCACAATGAACAAATTTTAAACACTTTAAGAAGAACCATACATTGTCCATGCCACTTCTAAATTTAATGCTTGCAAAATGTATCATCCAAATACTTCATAAAATGATCCTAGTTAAAATTCAACTAAAGACATTCAAGATAACTAAGGAAGACATCACCTCATCTTCATCATCCATCATAGCCACTACTCAATCTATGTTCTACATCTTCTCTGTGAAACTTAGTCATGGAGGAGATACTTATTTTCATTAGAACTTATGAGCATAATATCTTATACTTTTTGATTTTACACCCTTTTTATCATTTTGGAGCTTCTAAAATTTTTTTCATTTATTTCATATTTTCTACTTCTTAGTATATTTTTCATTTATTAATATGTCTAATTTTTTCTATAATTTTTCATGTTCTTTGGATTCATTTCTTTTTGTTTTAATACTTATTTTGAATAATTTTGTTCATAAAGTTGTCAATCATATGCACAAAATAAATTTGTTTGATGGAATCTTATTTTATGCTAACAAATGATTAAAAAAGTGATCATGATTTTAAAATCACAATTATGGATTGAGAACTTAGAAGAATGTTGAATAAGTTCCCAAATAAAATTGCACTTTCTAGAAAAAAAAATCAAATTTTATGTGGTTCCCCAACTTGGGTGCATTCATACTTGGAGGGTAGAATCCTTGCACACCTCTAGAATTTGTTTCTTAATAAAATGTGGTTTGAACGATACCGCACCTTGTACAAGCTTTGAGATCTACATCAAAGTGTTTGATCATTGTGAAATCAATCAATTCTATAAGGTCTCAACATGCTTAGAGTGTGGTTTCAAGGATTTCACAACCTTTACAAAATTAAGCTCCACTCAAGAGTTCTTTGACATTGCAAAACCACTCAACCCCAAAAGGCCCCAATAATATTAATGTGGATTCCTTCTTGCAAGAAGCACATCAACCCCATTTGGCAAAAAAGAAGAAGAAGAAAAAGGTACATGAAAAGAATGTAACTAAAATTACAAATCCTTGTCATTAAAGCTCAATACAACATACAATCAAGCAAATGATGTTACAATGAAGTATAATAATATAGTAGCATAGATATGATAATGATTAATCTAATGTGAATAGTGCTTACAAAATTTCCAAGAATTTATTATCTTCTTATAGCCTCAGAGTTTATGAAAACTCCTCAAAATTTGTACAATGGATACCACAAGAATAACATCACTAGCTATGGGTTATGGCCTATCACTATCATGTCCTCCTTATGCTTGATTAAAGTAACTAGCTCTCACTGTAGGTTATTATGACATCCCATTCTCAGATGTCATAGAAAACATCAAATATACATTATATTATACATTATGCATAAAAAGACAATATACCAAATGTTAAATATATGTAACATTTGATAATTTGTGTAAAGGAAATAATAGGGAAAATGTAGAAAGAAAGAGAAATGAATGCTTTATTGATATGGAATAGAGTATATGGATCATGCTTTGAGAGTGTTCCTTGGGATTTTCTTCCTTCGCCATCTATTACCTTAGAGGTAATCCAACACTGCCACCATGGTTAGGCCTACAACCTAGCCAAACGGGATGGCTAGTTCACTTTCTATCCTACTTCACTTAGCTCCTATAACTTGCCTATACTAGCTTCCTACTCTATGCTAGCACAATCTCTAAGACTAGGTATAAATGCCTTAGGTCAAACCCCCAAAGGTTACCTCAAGAGACACATCTATTATTACAATGCATCCTTGGGTCTTAATTACAACTACCCTTTCAAGTCTTGTTACAATAACAATAACACATATTATGAATAGGTACCATCTTTGTTATGAAGCAACATCATTTGGGAATAGGGACATGATGGTTATGATCCTTTCTTCTACTCTTACCTCCATCCCTATCAAGCTACATTCTTAATTAAACTCCTCTTTAAACCCATGGTTATAACATGTGCATCATATAGAAAGTAAGAAGAAAAGGTAGGTTATGATGTAATTCTTTTGATGAATGGAAACAAGAGAAAGAAAAAGGCACAAGAAAAGAATGTAACTATAATTATAAGTTCTTATCGTTGAAGCTCAATACAACATACAACCAAGAAAATGATGTTACAATGAAGTACAAGAATACAATAGCATAGATATGACAATGATTGATCTGATGTGAATAGTGCTTGCATAATTTCCAAGAATTTGGTATCTTCTTATAGCCTCAGAGTTTTTAAAAAGTACTCAAAATTTATGCAATGGCTACCAAATGACTAGCATAGATGTCTCCTTCAAAGTTGGGACATCTACATGAGATTGACCTCAATTCAAGAGAGAAGTCTCACTAGAAAATGGGATGTCTTCTATGGAACATCTCTAGGGAGATATCTACTTTAAGATAGAGATGTCTGCTATTTCAAGGATATGTTTCCTCAACTTTTGGGCTCTATCTTCTAAGGCATTCTCCCATTAATTTGCATTCTTGCTAGTCCTTGGAGCATCTTCCTTTGATTTGTAGCATTTTTTTATGTCCATGCTCTCATCTTGGCTCATGTGGTGTTCACTTTGTCATCTCGTTATAGATCTCATTTCCTTGTAGATTTCTTGTTCATGTCTTGTAAACACATTATCCACAAAAAACATTCTATTTTCTCCATTTTCCTTAAGGTTTTTACATACCAAAAGGTTAACAACAACATCCATCTCTCCATTTCCATTCATAAAAAGTCCTTATCATGGGAATAACATGGATTTTTTTATATTCAAAACTAAAATTAATTCATAATCATTAGATCTTGAAGAAAGGAGGAAAGATCAAGATGGACAAATAAGGATGCGATATCAAGAATATTTGTTGACTACTTGAATTTTCATCTTTGGTTTTTTTTTAGCACAAATTTCTTTACTACCATTTAATTTTTTATTATCTTTGGGAAATATAATCTAAAAAAATATTATTCCTTTTTATGTTATTAAAAGGATGTGACTCATCTCTAAAGGTAGTCATATATAAAGATAATAAAATAGTTTATTTACTTATTTTTTTAAAAAAATTATTTTAAGAATACCATTAAAAAGATAAGTAATCCATGCTTGAATATGATCCTCTTACTAATGGTTAAGATCCATAATTTGAACATTGAACATGTGTTTTTCAAATTTTTCTAGTTTAGTGATGTCATTTTCAATGTGGTGGGTAGCTTGTATCATGATGATGGACCTCAGATGATGTATTGTAATGTCATTGGTAAGTTATCAAACATGGTTTAGAATCCCAACAGATATTTATATTGAACATTTTAATCATACCTTATACATGGAAACTATTACAACCATGGTAAGGTACCTTATGTACCTACTTCTCTACTTTGCTATAACTCCACTCCACCTAACTAGAATGTACAATTATGAATTTAATAATCCTATTTAGCATGGTAAAGGATTTTGACCATAGCAGTGATGTGTGTGTTTGAATAAAGATATAAGTCATATTTAATTTCTAAGGTATCCATGGATACATATAGGTATGGTTATATAAGAGAATAAATGGTGAGAGCCTAGTTTCTAAAGAATCCACTTATATAAATAGTAAGAATCATTTCTAAGTATCACTTTTAGACTTTCTAAAATAACATGGGTAACTTATGTACCTTCATGCAATATTACAAGACCCACTTCTCATTAAGTTTGCTTGAATTTTCATTATTTCACCATTTTTTCCTTATTATTGGTATAATGTGAGCATTAAATAATTTATTTTTTATCATCTCCAAAATTTTGAATATGAGAAAAACTCACACTCAAGTCTAGTATGCTCAAGAAGCTCTCAAATTCACAAGATGTGAGAAACATAGTAAGATTTTGGATAAATTATAAGCAAAACAATGAAATTTTTGAATAGTCATATCATAGGTACAATATCACACAACCTACAAGATTATAGTTATAATGTGACATATGCAATATCACCCTTAAATTTGGCTATATATAACTAGTACATCCTCCTTATTTTTCACATTTTGATTCAAGTGCTAAGAGGGTTTTTATCATTTCAAAGACCCATAGCCTTTCAATAGCAATATATTACAAATCAATATTTTAATTTTCATGGTTCTAAAACCTTTAAGCTATTCAAGTCGGGAACTTTATTATAGGCATTGCCAAAGTGTGATTTGAAATTAAGAACTTTAACGCTCTATTTTTGAACAAATTAAGATAGCTAGTAACACATATAATGGAAATTAGTTAGAAATTAATGAAAAATATGATCATAGAGCTACCGTATAGCCTAAGGAATGATATTTCATAATCACTTTGCATTATTAATGCTATAATATTTATAATTTTGATCAAAATTAATGGATCAAAAAGGGTTAAATCCATAATAAAAAATTTCCAAAAATTAATCCTTGGGTGATTGTAGATGATTAAAAAACATGTTTCTAAAGCTGATAGATCCTCATAACCAGGACAAAAGAGGCTAAGAGGTAGACAATGAAAAGGTTGAGGCCATAGAAGAGAGCAATTGCAACAATTATAGACTAGTAGATGGGGGAAAAAGAAGCAAGAGGTGTAATCAATGCCTCAACCAATATCCTAGACATAATAGTCATCCCAAGAAAAAGTATTAGTGCCACTTGCTTTTCTAATAGGTAAGTAAGTCATACTTTCCAAAGAGTATGCCTAGGAAATCAATAAAAAAGTGGGGATGGCTAGTGTGCTAGTCAAGCTAAACTTTGGATCATTCTCAAAGATTTCTCTATAGGATGTCCATAAATAGTTATACACTTCTTTCTTATAGTCTATGAAACTTACAAATGAAAAATGGTTTCTAAGTAAAACCTATAAATTTTTGCACAATTGAAAAAAAAATTAATAATCAAATTAGAGAGGATCTTTATCTTTTATATTGTTGATGTCACTACCACTATGTTGGAGGTTCTTAACATTAGAATAGAAACCATTTGAATCTCAACCTGGTTAATCATAAAAACCAAAAAATTATATATAAAGAGAGCTTATAGTGATATGAAGAAAAAGTATAAGTTTCTTAGACTAGTATAAAGGATATATTGTAAAACAAACACTAATTACCTCTACCGCATGATGCAAGTCAATAGCATTTGAACTCATGTAGCTAATGGATATACAATTCTCAGTAGTAAGTTTCAAGTAACCTTGGATCATCTCCTCTTTCTAGAGATAGAGTGAAAGTTCCAAGAAAATTAATTAGATAAGAAGATACTTGTCACATCCCCACTCCCAAATGATGCTGCTACATAATGAAGAGGGTGTCTCTTCATAACAAGTGTTATTGTTATCTTAACATGACCCGAAAGGGTGTATTGTAATACTGGACTTGTCTCTTGAGGTAACCTTTAGGGGTTTGACCTAAGGCATCTATACCCAGCCTTAGAGGTCATGCCAGCATGGAGTGGTAGAGCCAGTATAGGTAAGTCATAGGAGCCAGGTGAAGTGAGACAAGAATTGGACTAGCCATCCCTTCTGGTCAATTATAGGCCTAACCATGGTGGTAGTGTTGGATTTCCTCTAAGGGATAGATGTTGAAGCAAGAAAAACCCAAGGAACATTCTTAAAGCATGATCCAGATACACTATCTCATATCCATAAATCATTCTTTTCTTTCTCTTTTTCCATTTTTCTGTTATTTCATTTGTGCATAATGTCTAATATATCATATATTTGATGTTTGCCATGACATCTTGGGATGGGATGTCATAATTGGTATGAGAGAAAACCATGACCCAAGGGCCATTCAGAACCATGGGTTGATTACAACATGAAGTTAATGATGAACCATGAAGCCATGACATAGGAAAAGTCATTAATCATCACCAAAGCACTATATGTTTGAGATGCATCTATAAAAGACATATATTGCATCAACTAATAGAATTATTTCATGGGTATCATTAACTAATAAAGATTTGATTATTCCTCTTCAAGATTCATCAATTGCAAAAGATGTTGATAAGACAAGGATACACTGATCTAGGTAACTCTTACTTATCTTAATACTATAAATATGAATTGATTAAGATCATTGTTAAGTTTGGTTTGAAAAGTTACTAACCATGACCTAAATTGATTTTTTTATTGAAATTTATTATTGTAAGCAACTTAGAGTCATTTATAAGTCATAATGTCTTCCACGTATCAACTTGGTAATGTCGTTTTGGTAAAATAAGCTAGTTGGATCTTTTAAAATCTTGAAAATTCAACTTCTTTTATGAACTCTAAAATTATGTCCAATGCATAATACTCATTGAAATGATTTCAATGGTACAAATTTTGTCTTGATCAGATTTATGGTTTGAAATATATCAATGTTTAAAGTTTCTTGTTTTGTGCAAATTAAATAATTTTAAATAATTAAATTATTATTAAAAAAGTGTTATTTTTTTAAAAAAATTTAAATTCAATTTTTTATTTTTCTTTTATCACACCATCACCCAACATGGAGCTGCATGTGGATGGTCATCAACTACAACTTTGTCGCCAAGAAGTGGGTTGCTCTCGGTTCAGTCTATTGCCTTCTACCACTGTGCACCCTACTGCAGCCCATCACACACCTTGCCACCATTGTGCATTGTCCTATCACTGTTGCTACTCACCACCTCCACTACTACCAAAATCCTACTCTACCTCTACACTATTGTTTGCAAACCATTGTCATTGCCCATCACCACTGACACATGCACATTGTTCCTACTAGGGCTGTGCTAGCCTTTGTGCAAGCTACGCAAACCCAGCTTGGGGCTATGTAGGATCCTGCACAAGCCACATTGGTCCTTGCACAAGGTGTGTAGCAAACACATAGGCCACATCAGCAAGAATAAAATTCCTACTACTCTTGCCACCTACCTACCAACCACCACCATTCTTGTGCCTGTAGTCTATCATCTACCTATTGATCATGCTCTTATGTCGTTCTACACCACTCATTCTTCCCTTGCATTACATGTGCTACCCTATACTAATTTTTTCCTCACCACTATCTCTACACGAGCCACCTTCTTGGTGCCACCATGCCACTCTTCACTGTGATGTCCATCCATAATGGTCCCCTCATGGTACTCCCAAACACTAATGGCATCATGGATCACCATCACCTCCAATGCTTCACAGACACTAATGGCATTGCCGATCATGACCACCTCCAATGCTCTATGGACATCAATGGCACTACGAATCATTGCCACCTCCAACGTTTGAGGACATTGTTGGCACTGTAGGTCATTGCCACCTCTGATATCCATGGCCACTGTTGGTGCCACAGATCATTGCCATCACCGGCATTCATGGACATTAATGATACTGTAGATCATCACTATCATCAACACCCATAGACATTGATGGTGTTGTAGATCATCACCACCTCCAAAAAATTCCAATTTTCTATCAACTAAGAGGAGATTAAAATTTTTTTGTTAACTGATAGAAAATTTGAATTTTTTGTCAACTAATGGAAAATTTAGAATTTTTATTTTTGAGATGTTGGTTTAAATTAAAAATGCACAAAAGAAATTTCAAAAATAGAATTTGATAAGTTGGTAGCATGTAAGGTAGGAATTTCATAATTAAGAATACTTGTTTTGAACTAGTACTAGGATGGATGACGTCTTAGAAAGTCTTGTTTTTTGCACCAAAGATCCTTGAACTCAAAAGCCAAAAATTTTAATTTTGGAAGCCTTTTTCAATAAAAGAAGAGTCATTTCCTATAGTTTTCAACCTTCTAGATACAATGGTGAAGTCAGATATATCTTAGGAAACCCTAAATATTAGTTTGTGTCCCCTTTTCCTATATAGTGCCTCAAGACCCTCAAAAGTCTAAATTTAGCACAACTTGAGCATGAAATGCCCTTTTTCAACATATGGATAGTCATTTCTAACATTTTTCATCCTTTTGAACTCAATGGTGAGGCTATATTTATCATTTAGGTATCTAATAATTCACTAATATCATAAATTATTCTTTATGAATTTAATCCTTTTGGGACCTTAAGATCTCTATGTCATTAGTTACACTACTGGAGTCAATGTTCTTAAGGGGGTAGAAAGATCTTTAATAATTAGATAATGTTAAAATTATGAAAATTAGATATTAGTAGATTCATTGGAGAATCAATTAATGTATCCATATTAGTTGATTATCAATTGATGAATCAGTTGATGTATTAGTTAGTGAATTAGTTAATGAAATAGAATAGCCTTCAATGATCAAGAAGATTTATATCAATTTGTCTTGCAATCAAATCATATGGCAGAACAACATGAAGATTGAAAAGATTATTTCAACAAGGTGTATGATACCCATAAAGAGAAATGATCCATAAGAGAATCCAAGAATGAGAATGAATGTTTTGACATACAATGTGCTTGCAAGATCTTTAGCAAGTGAGAAACAACATCTGCTATGTCCACCATGGACCTTGGATTGGCACAAATATCAATATCCACACATCTTATGGTATAATTACAATTACTTGCATCAATCCATAAGGTTGATCAAGATCAAGAAGTATCTCATCATTACTTTTATTTATAATCTTATTATTTTCTTCATTTTTTTAATTTATATTTTAATTAAATAATTAAAATATTTAAGGTAATGGAAGTTGGAAATAAATAATTTGCCCTACCTTCACTTGGATAACTAGATATGGGTTACACCTTATGTGACCCTGGTTATGACTAGTGTTTGGTGTTTGGTAGATCTTTACTTCACCTCTTGTCATTATCTTAGAAAGTGAGGTAGTATTAAGAAAGTAATATTTAATTTTCCATATATTTTTCTTACATATGTCTTGTTTGTAGAATAAGCAAGGAACAACTTCAAACTCAAAGGAGAAATCAAATTATTGGAGCATAAAATCATAACAAAAGCATTGGAGTTTGAAGGAGATAGTGAATGTGGACTCATTCAATGACAAGAAAAACTTAAAGGGGGTAGATTATCATGTTTGCATTTTGAAATGATGCTATAGCATAATGAAGATGGTGCCTCTTCATAACAAGTGTTATTATTATCTTAACAAGACCCAAAAGGGTAGTTGCAATTAAGACCTAAAAGGGTGTATTGTAATAATGGACATGTCTCTTGAGGTAACCTTTGGGGTTTGACCTAAGGTATTTATAATTGGGCTTAGAGGTCATGCTAGCATGGAGTGATAGAGTCGATACAGGCAAGTCATAGGAGTTGGATGAAGTGGAATAAGAAGTGGACTAGCCATCCCTTCTAGCCAGTTATAGGAATAACCATGGTGGCAGTGTTGGATTGCCTCTAGGGATAGATGTCAAAGGATGAAAACCCCAAGGAACATTCTCAAATCATGATCTAGATATACTATCTCATATCAATAAAGCATTCTTTTCTTTCTTTCTCTACATTTCTCTATTATTTTCTTTACACAATATGTCAAATGTCACATCTTTTCACATTTGGTATATTATCTTTGTACATATAATGTCTAATATATTGTATATTTGACATTTGTCATGGCATCTAGGATCAGAATGTCATAATACTATTATTTTCTATCATATTTGGAAATTATGCAGGTGAGAAGATATTACTAGATATACTAACAATACCATGAGATGTATAAAAATGTCTTATAGTCTAAAATGATCAAGCTAGTATCTTGTAGGAAAGGCTAACTAGAGATACTCCCAAGTATTAAATCTATCAAAATGAGTACCTCTATAGCATTAACATAGTCCACACCAATTGTCAACATTCTTGTAGTGGGAATAATATGTGTAGAGGTCAGTATAATGCAAACTTGTACTTCAATAACTAGTAGGCAAGTACTTATAGGTAATTTTCATGTATATCATCCTCTAATGAGTTATTTGCAAGAGATATCTCAAGTCATAATTTGGTAGCAAGAGTAAATTTCTATCATTTTCAATGATGAATGATAAAACACATTTGTTCAAATAAATCCTACAATAGAAAATGTAATTATCACTTTTCCACAAGAAGAACACCCAAAGATCTCTAATATTATTATATCTTTATTCATCATGTTGGAATATGGTAATATTGAAATTGTTATGATGATGTCCTACAAGGGCTAAGAAGCTATTGGAAAGATCATTGTTGATCATATAAGGGAAGCATTTAAAATCCATGTAACATTGATTTCTAAGTTTATTGTTGTGCAAGATATTTATGTGTCTGTAGGGATATGAAATAGAACCAACAAAAAGAATGACTATAGATAAAATACGAACACATTGAAAAAAATCTTATAGATAGAATAAGTCATTGAAGAAATTTTTGAAATCTTTGATGATATCACTATAATTTAGTCTATTCTTATTATAATCAAAGGAATGTCTAGCTAAAACTCCTAGTATGGTTTGTTGCTCGTAAGCTACTTAGCTAGTTTAATGATGATAACTAATAACTATGTAACAATAACTTGAAATAGAAATGGTGAAAGCTACATGGAATGCATCAATGGCCAATGTCAAGATCTATGCCATAAACAAAGATCATTGCTGCATTAGAAGAGAAGAATAAGAACCTTACTATAGAAAATTGAATATTACTTAAGGTGGTAAGAGAAAAGATGAAAATGGAAGAAAACCTTAAATATCTTAGGAAATACTTAGTAAAGATGAATTTGAATATCAACAAGTAAGTTAGGAAAAATTGGAATGCATCCATAAAAGAAGTTTTCATGATATAATAGATGTTCACAATTGAAATTCAAACATGAAAAATAAAGTAGAAAGGAGAAATTAAAGGAGCACTTCAATGATTTGGTTAACTTGTAAAAATAAATTAGTAAGAAATAGATTTATATGGCAAAGACCAAGATTACCCTCCAATGAACCAATGATCCTTATTGGCAATATATAATAAATTAACTTAATGTAATCAATTAAGTAGACATCAAAATGAAAGAGCTACAAATTGAGAACATGATTGAATACATGGAGTTATCCAACCTACAATATGCTAATCTTACCATGTTCATATTAGGTAGGACAAGGAATAAACTTGAGAAACAATTCACTATCACATTTTCTCTATAAAAACATGAGCACAAAATCTACAATGAGACCAAACAAAAATTGAAAACTGATAATGAAAAGTTAGAGGTTCTTAAATCAAGATTCATAGACTAGTAAGATGTAATAAATAACTTGGAAAGAGGATGATGAATCTCAAAGAACAAGTATGGATGTTTGAAATTGAATGCAAGAAATTTTTAGCCTATTTTATTCAAGAAAAGAAGATGTTTTTGAAGCTTTTATATTCATGGAATGTGCCTAAAACAAAAAATTTGACCAAGCTTGCTTGGATAGTTAACCACCCATGAATTAATGAAGAGATTTTTAAGATATCCATGGATTACTTCCACATGAAGAGACAACTAGTAATAGATCAACCACTAAAACAACCAATGTAGAAAGAGCTACGACTACAAATGAACCACTTAAACTCTTAACCATAAAAAATATTAAGTTCTAATATAATTTTGTAAAATTTTTTATGCTTTTTTAGTTTCTTTTTTTTTTATAAGAATCCACTTGAATATAATTTGGTAGTGTGAAACTCAATTAGTTATTTAGTTAATCTAATTCACTCCTACAATTTTGTGTCAAATTGTATCATGATTTTTTTTAACTTGAATATGAGGTTTTAATTAGTTATGGAGGTATGATGAATAGTTAATGCATTGAGTATGATATGATATCACACCTAGGATATCATAGGCTATAATACAATATCAAAACTATGATATCACCCTATCCATCTTTGACTAAAAATACATCAACCTAATGTATTGAATGTATCATTTGGCTAGTAGTGTAGCTAAACCTTTGTAATTTTATTTTGTGATTTCAGTAATAGAAAATGGATTCATGCAATATGAATTTTAACTTATTAGCTAGAATCTTATTTGAATAGATTGCATCTTAATACATTTCTTCATAACATTAAGATCGAGATTATTTCTTATCCATTGCAGCATTCTAACTTAGATTAATTTTATATCTTGATATTTACCTTTTCATATATCTAACATAATGACTAACATTCTAAAGAAAATAATGATTTAATGAAATGAGTATGACTAGTTTTAAGTTATAATTATTTGGTAATCTCAATAGTTTTATTACTTAATACATCCAATAGTGAATGCTAGTAATTCTAGTAATGATCATGTAAGTTAAGAATGTGTTCAGTATACTAAGACCATATACTCATCACCTTGAGCTAGATTAGGATTTAAATATATTATTAATTAAATTAAAAATATAATTCTTATATGTTAATTAATTTTATCCATGACTAAGATAATATGATGATCATGCATCTTACTTTGGACTCAATAATACAAACAAGAAGTACTACTAGTTCATGTGGGAAGACAATGATCAACAATAAAGTACATAACTTCCTAGATACTCAAAGCAATATTATCTATTGATTATGCCATGATCTACTATAATACTTATAAATCATATAGTGGAATATTGGACATACTCACCACTCATTAAAAATATATCTTAACCCTTATTCCTATAGAATGAGATCCACTAAGAAACACCTTGCTACTATATGCAAATAAAGGCCATTTAAAGATTCATGGTTTTTACTATCATATGATGAAAAACTAATTACAAGTACAATTTTTTATTCTATTTTCTTTCATGTTTTTATTTTTAAAATATTTTCAAAATCACTAAAAATTCCTCAAAATTCAAGCAAAATACAAACCTATAGAAAAGACATTTTAAAATAATTGTAAAATATTCAAAAGATACATCATGCAAGGTTTCTAAAAATCATAAAAAATTCATGAAAAATACATAGAATGAATTGGAAAAAATTTCAATGTAACTTTTATGTAAAAAAAATATAATGCCACAAAAATTTGGAGAAATTCTACTTTAATATTAATAATAATAAAAGATTAGCAAAGAGTCAAGCAGCAAGAAGGAAATGTCCAAAATCTACAATAATATAGGATAGCATCATGATAAAAAAATTAAATATGATCTCTTAAAATAATTTTGTAGAGCTTCAAACTTTTCAAATCTTTCTTCTTTCCTTTATTTCATTTTCTATGAACTCTCATAACCTTCTCTCTTTTTCTTCCTAATTTCCATAATAGTCTTTCTCACTTAAGGCCCTCTCCATCTCATATGGCTCAAATGCAAAATGACTAATGTAAAATTTAAGAAATAATATAGGATATTTTTAATGTTTTTATTTTAGATACAAAGTAACACATCCTACTATGTGTTAAAATACATATAAAAATGCATGTGCTCCATTTCGTATGATACATGTCACACCAGAAATCTCATATGTAGTTAACCAAAACAAACATAAAACAAATATTACAATTCAAATTTAACAAAACAAGGATAAAACCCTATTTTTTTAGTATTCTAGATACATTGGTATACTAATTAAACTTTTTATATGACTTAAATTTTTACTTTCTTAAAAGGTCAATTTTATTAATGAGGTGTTAGGCTATTAGTAAGGTTCTTGATTTGGAAACTTAGATATATGGGTTTTATTCAAGTGAATAATGCAAAGTTATTACCATATTTCTATGAAATTATTATGAGGGTAAATGTTATGTTTCAACTTCCAACCCTCCATTCTCTCTCTCATTTGTAATGGTACCACTCTAAAGAAGCATTGCTTGGGATCATCAATGAGCCCAAAATTCCTAAGTACTCTAAAAAGAACTTAAACTGGACTATGCCTCAACGTCCTTAATGATATACAAGTATAACATAACTATACATCTTACATGAGACACATTAGTACCAGGTTAAGAGGATAGCAAGGATGCCTTAATAATCATATAAGAAATTGAGCTAATGCAACATACATAATATACTTAAAGAGTGCTAACATACACATAAGATACATAGTTTCTTAAGAGAGCTAAGACATGTTCCTACTCTAACACATCTATTCCTAAGCCACCACTTTGTATAGAAGGGATGATGCCCAAGCCAAAGGAACCAAAGCTTCCCCAATAAATCTACATATTTGTGTGACATCATTTATAAAAAAATCATGATAATGTTTTTATATGAAATCTAAAAATTGATAATGTTTAGTATGTCTAGGAATTTTTATTTTTATAATGTTGTTATTTATGGTTAATATAGTATGAAACCTATAAGGATCTTAACACTTCTTCTGACTCCCATTCCAAAAGGACATAAGCTAAAATTTAAAGATAAATAATTATAAAGGATATGACTTGGATAGAGATAAATCTCCAAATGGTATATAAAAAATAGTGTTATATAATTGCATATGTATAATATAAATAAATTAAGTATAACTGAATATTAATAGTATCATAACAACTAACAAAATAAAAACTTCTAAGGGTAATTGAATTTAATCATTTAATTATTGAATATATAAAAAATCTAACTAATTGTTAATACTAGCAAGAAGCAAAAGATACAAAACTTTAACAAGTAGATTGTATCCATTAAAGAAAAATAATAACTTAATCATATTATTTAACTCATGGATTAACAATAACTTATTAAAACATATCTAATAACTCTAATTAAATATTAAACAACTACAAAATTTAATTTTAAATTAATACATCACATTAGTTTTCTACCATCTCATTAAAATCCCATGGAATCCCTACATGACCATCACACTATGAAGAAGATGATCATAATAGACACTTAAAGTATGAATTTTTCTACTTTCTTACATAAAGCTACCTAAGAAATTCTTACACTAGAAGATGCTTCTAAGGGAAAACATACAAAACTAGAAGTGCATGAAAATAAAAATAAAAAGAGAAAGATAAATTTTATGCCTTCTCAACAAAATTCTCAATTAGAAGAAATTGATGGAGTTGAATGAAAAATGATTTGACATATCACTCTATAAAATTGATGAAGTTAAGAAGCTATCTTTTTCTAAACTTTTATAGAAGTGGAAAGAAAAGATAAATAAAGAATTAATCATATTTTTTGTAGAGGTACATCAATTTATGAATTAATGAAATCTCTTCCAAGAAGAAGTAAAATGGCTTGAGAAAAAGCTAATGAAAAAGAATGGTAATGATGCTACGCATCTACATAAGTTATGACGGAAACGTTTAAAGCTCTAGGTCATCATGATTGATATTGTTCCCTCATCAGTAACCAAATCCAAGTATTCCAAATTTTTTATTATAGTATTCATTGATCTTGTACCCTCATCTCTAGATCCTCCTTGAAATCACTTTTGTTGTAAATATGAAGGAAGAGAAGGAACAAGAACCATTTACCATAAACCTCATGACACAATATTATTTTTTGCTTCCTAAGCTATAAAAGTTTAAAGGAGTTGAATTTTATTTATTTTATGATGAAGATCTTTATAAATGTTATAGTGTATTATTTAAACTTTCTATTAAATTTTTGCTTCAAAAACAAGGCAAGATATTTATATCATGATAATATTATATATAAGAAAGTTGTAAATTACCACAAGTATAATTAATTCATTTATGTATTTTTCCTAAATTCTTAAATATTTTTTCACCTTAGAAATCCATTTTAATGATTGCAAAAAATATAATCATTTTAAAAGATTAATTATCAAATAGATTAAAACATTCAGTAAAATATGTTTATGAAGTTTATAAATAAATAAGTGCTTCCCTCTCAAACCATCCTAGGATTATTAGTAGATCCTCCTTTATTTTCATGGATAATCCTAGGATTTTGAACCACAAGTTCTATGCTTGTGCTCTGCTTAGCACTCTTTCTCTAAAGAAAGTTCAAACACTCTTTCTTAAAATAACCAACTTCTTTAAATGAAAGTAAATATTAGATCCTAGTGGGAACCTAGAATTAAATGGTTGGTCTTGCTTATTAAACCCTCTAGGTTGCCATTGGATTGATCCATTCGGTCCCCTAGGCTACTTGAACTTTCTCTGATTAACTATAGTTAATGCTCCATAATTTCTCTTTCTATTTCTTTGAGCTACATCATCTATCTATTCTCTTCTCATAATAATGGCTCTATTACGTGCCTCCTCATAGTTATCTAAGGTCAATGTTGTAATTATGATTTTAATGGAGAGCCTTAATCCTTTTGCAAATTTTATAATACAGGAAGCTTTGTTTTACAAAGCATGGAAGACATATTCACATAGTTTAGTAAACTTATTATCATACTCATAAACTAACCTGGGTTCCTAAAATAGTCAATTGGAGTAATCTTCTTTCTTTTTATGATAGGCATTAGATAGATATTTGTTCTTAAAAACACCAGTGATTTATTTAAAGTCTATTTCTTAATCCTTCAAATATCTAATTCTTTGTTTTACTTTCCACCATAGCTCAACTACACCTTCTAACCTATATAGAGCTAAAAAGGTCTTCTCAATAGTAGTTCAATGTAAACTTTGGAAAACTCTCTCCAACCCCTTTAGTCATTTCATAACAACAATGGAATCTTTAATTCCTAAGAAGGTAGGAGGATTTAGCCTTCTAAAGAGTGAAATAGTTGCCTTTTCTTTTACTCATTTCCCTTATTTCTTAAGCTCTCATTATGATTAATCTAGTTTTTATTTTTGAGAAAAATCTATAATTGCTCAACCAAAAGAGGGAAATAGAGCTTAATCTAGTTTTTATTTTTGAGAAAAATCTAGAGTAGCTAAAAATCTATGATTAATCTAGAGTATTATAGGGATTTTCTAGTGGAATATCATTAACTAACCTTGTCCCCCTCTATTTGGATTGACTCACATTTAGAAAATATCTAAAAAGTTAAATAATGTCTAAAATAATGTTATAAGATAACATCCAAGGAAAGAATTCATGCATTGATACCACCCATCTAACAACTCGATTAAGTATCTATAAATTCTTATAAATAACTAATAAAAATGTCATGAAACCCAAGGATCTAAATTTATGTTTGATTTACTAATTTATAAAAAAGTAATAAAATAAATAAAAATTATCAATTAAAAGCATAAATACAATAGAGCAATAGAATGTAGTGAAATTTCTTACTATTTATATAAATAATTAAATTAAAATTAGTACAACCACAAAAATATAAATATAAAAAATCAACTAGTTCCATCATTAAAAAGCACCTAAAATTTTTTTTCCAATCATACTTGTTTTACCTTAATTGGACCTCTAAAGATAAAAATATTTATATTTGAAATTTATCAAATTAAATAATAATAATAATAATAATAATAATGAATTATTAATAATCAAGAAAATAATAATATTTTTTCTAAATTTATAACACATGTATAAATAATAAAATAATCCTTGTGATATCATGATCCAAACAACATAAAAAACAATTTCATATCCATCATACTTTATTATTTATTTATGAAAAAATATACATGACTTAAATATCTAAAGTTCTTATTTTACAAAAATATAAATTAGACAAATATTATTTTTTAAGTCTAGAGGATCCATCTTGAATTGATTTATCTTTTGCCCTATTTCCCTCTTTTGGTGTTTCCTTAGCCACTCTAGCCTTTCTAAATTGAAATGCAAGAGTCAAGACCCCTCAAATAAGAAATTTTATTTTATTTCCCTATTCATTGAGCATACAAATTTTGGATCAAAAGTCTTAGAATACAAGCTATATAAATGTCTCCAAGCTATATAATATGTCACAAAATCGAAATATTTTATATTTTATTTAGGAACCTTCGAAGGATAGATCTTTGTTACCCTCACTACCAAAGTAATATACTGACAAGTGTTGGAATATTCTCACTACTAACATGAGATTATTCTTGTGACCTCAAACAAGTCATTCATTGCTAAGTATTGGCATTACCTTGACCACTAACATCCTCAATAGTCGAGGCAACACATCATGAAAAGAATAAGTCTTAACGATGCATCATCACATAATACTAGATTCAATTGTTTAATGTCACGGTCTTGACTAGTTTTTAGCTTCATGTGAACTTATGAATCAAAATCTAAGTAAAGAAATCCATGCAGATCCTTATTCCTATGGGGTGGATGCTATTAAGAAATAGTCTACTAGTACATGCACATAGTGGCATCTAAAAGATTTATGGCTTCCACTACCAATTGAAAAAACTTAATTATATTATATATTATTTTATTATATTATAAATCCAAAAATTTCCAAACTAGCCAGAATTCCACAAAATTTATACAAAATCCCATCCATGTTAAGGATTATTCCAAAATAATCAAAAATATTTGAGAAGTAATTGAAAAACATTTCCCCATTGATGAGCAGCAAGTAGTCCCTACATCTAACCATATGAATCACTAGCATTCACTAAGTGATCTTGTTGAGTTTTGTAGACTGTAGCTCTCTAAGTACACTTGATCTAGGTAGTGAATTTCAAGGACATGATCATTGTCTTCCTAGTTCCACTTGTGAGGCATAATGGTATGGTTAAGTGTAATTGAGGCATATGATTTATATAACTTTTATGTTTTTCATTAAATTCACCTAAGTATAGAAAATAAAGTAATTAAATGTTTAATTAATCTAAGAACTAATTAAGGCCTTAACTAATCCTAACATAAGTATTCATTCCCATCTACCATGCACATCCTGAACATGTTACAACACTATTGGGTTACCAAATGTAAATGCTATTGGGATTACCAAGCATTAACGTATGCTTGAGATGGTCATACTTATGTGTATTAATTACTTGGTATTAATTAATTAATTAAATGCATGAATAAGAAATGCATTAAGGAAATATTATGGTAATTTGAAGTGATGCAAGGTTTATCAAGAAGCTTGTCTTTATTACTGTTCACACCAAAGTGTTTAGGTACATCAGTGCTTGAATAAAGATCCATACAATTCTCAACTCCTACTATAGGCACTTAGAAAATATTCTAACTCTCAAATAAATAAATTACAAGAGTTAGGCTAAGCAATGAATGAATGAATGCCATAAATGCGACAAGCATGCACATTTATATAGGCAAGACTAGACACAATGTTGATGTGTATGCATCAACATATCAAACCATGTGTCAACAAGTATGCATTGATGGGATCACATTGTTGTGTTCACATCGATGTGATCCAATTAGCCATAACTCATCATACTTCATGACTGAATGAAAATTCATCCTTGAGTGAAAAAAATGAAGAACAAGTTCTTTAGAAATTTTTTGGGAAGGTATGGGATTATTCACTAATTGATTAACATACTAAATCAAACTAATGTTAAGTGCCCAAGTGTAAAAATCAACAAATTTTACAAAAATTGGTATTCATGATAATAAAATTAAACACTATTACAAAAACTAATAGCAAAACCCCTTTGGGGGCTTGGAGACAAAGAGAAAATCAAATGGTCCTAGGCAGTGGAGGTTCTTGAGGTGATGAAGGACCTTCTCCTACTTCTAGTTCATGCGACTATTGTGGTTGAGGTTATGGTTGTGGCTATTTGGCTACAACTGTGACTATTGGTGGAAGAAGAAAAACATCTAGCAATGCTTTCATCTTCTCCTCCTTACATTGAGGATCATATATAGTCCATGTAGCATCACCAATGTGGATTGGTATAGGAACATCCCACCGATAGGGCATTATAGGAAATAACTCCTTCACATTAAAAAAAACTAGGTTGAAAATTATTTGTGTTTGACATTGAATGCCTTGATAGTGTTTTACAACTCCTGGTAGTTGCTCAATTTGCAAGCCAAGTTCTTAGCTACTGACCATTGGTTGATGAAGTGCTCTTTAAGAACATTGAGTTTAACATTGGTAGTTTCTAGCATCATCTTTATCTCCTTATGATGCTTGAACTCTACCTCATACAATAGGTATGAGCAGGTCACCTGCTTCTCTACTTCTTACCTTGGCCTCTCGGTAGTCAACATTTTCAAGTTTGCATAATGAAGGTTGGAAAGCTCCATGTACTCCATCATCTCCTCAATCTACAACTCCTTGAAGTGGATTTCTACCTTGTTGTATGTGTTTAGTCCTTCAAAGATGAGCTACCACATGTCATCTCCTTCTTGGAGTTGCTAGAGGATCTCATTCACTTTTTCCTTCACCATTTTGATCTCTTTTTCATTAATTTCTTTTTGAAGGTCAACCTAGTTCCTGTAATGGTTCTTACCCCTTTAGAATTTGAGGGCTTAATTCCTTTAGCTGGAAATCTTGATTGTAGATTTCTAGTGAAGAGCATGGACCTCCTCCATCAAGAGATTGTAATTTCCTACTACCAACCTCTTCAAGTCCATGGTTACCTTGGTAGGCTACTACTATTTTTGTCTTATGTATTCCACCACTTATTCTTTTTGGAGCTTAACATTATGGAGGTGATAGTTATCCTTCATTAGAATTGCATTCGCCTTGTAGATCTTTGATAAGTTCATTTCAGTGTTATAAGCCAATGTTGCTGCTATGAGCTCATCAATGATCATAGTCTCCTTAGCATTCTCTCCTACTTGAAGTTTTTCCTAAAGTTTTAGAAAAGCTTAATCTTTGGTTATAGCTTGGCTGAGAACTATGGGATTGGCTAAGTGGGCTTTCAGTTCCATAACCTTAGTAGTCAAGTGTCAATTTTGCTTTGTGGTTACCTCAAGTTGGGCATTAGCGATGAGGTACTTGCTCTTAGCCTCCAACAACATTGATTAGGTTGTAGTGATGTCATTTGAAAGGTCAAAGATCTCTGGAATCAAATGTTTGGTTCCCACTAGTCATTCCAGCAACTCCTTGTGCTAGGCTATGCTAAATCTCTCACTTGCTGCTCCTACAAACATCTGTACATGTCTGAGTGTAATAATATTTGGCATAGATACCACAAGAACATTAAGTGCTTCACCTACTTGCCCAATTATCACCTTGGCCATTATTTCCTACCCTTGGTGCTACATCACCAAGATAGTTGCTCCATCACCTTCCTCTAGGTGCACCAAGAAGGTAGTGGCATTTCCAAAGATTTTTGGAAGTTGCTTCTATCCTAGAATGAACACTGTTACCTCTCAGGCACTAGGATTCAAGCACGCAACTACCTACATTCATTGGATAGAAAATGTTAGCACCACATCCTTCAACCAACTAATGGTATGAGTGACCTTGTTCATATGACTCAAGACTAGCTAGTAGATGGATGGATCCCCACTTGGTCTTATCTATTTCTACTATAGGAGTTACTCACGAAGTTTCTGCATGTGCTCCATGCTAGCATGATCCTTCGACGTTGTTTCATGAGTGGGTGGTAATGGTGGATACTTCTCTTCTTACGTCTTGGTAGATACTTTATCTTTCATAATTTCTACTCAAGAGCTAATAGGAGCATGTCAAAGGGTTTCATTGAAATAGTGGGCTATTCCTCCCCTTTAGCATAATTTTTGAATTAGACATGAGAAAGGTAGTGCCTTTCTTCCATGCTTGTTTTCCTTAAAGTGTTTCTCTATCTCAAGATAGATCAACTACAAGAGATTAGTAGGAAATTTCCCACCTAGAGCAATTCTCACATAGGCAAAGAAGGTTGTCACCTTGCTTGGCCTCACCATCAAATTGAGGTGGTATGTCATAGTCTTAAAGTATGCTTGCTCTACCATTGTGAGTGCACTATATTCCTTACAGCCAACTCCATAGCACTACTATACCCACTTCTTCTTTACCTATGGGTTCACTTGTGTTGAGATTTCTAACAAGGTTACCCTAGCTTCTAGTAACCTAAGGGCTTGAGAGATGGCCTCCACTAAGTACGACATGCTAATGTCCTTAATTTTCATAGTGGCATTATCCTACCTATTGTTCCAAAAGAGATATGTTTCTTCCATGTACCATTCTCCACTAGACGTAAGAATAGGCCAAATGGGAGAAGTCTATAACTGAGTTCTTACTTTTTCTAGAGCAAAGTCCAAGAAGGTACCAAACTTCAATTCTTGGATAACTAAACATTGAATCTCATTGAACTGGATTTTCTTAAGGTAGGCATCCGTCAATATGATCTTAAGGTTTGGCCTTAGTGCTGGTGCCTCATCCTAGTGGGATTTCTTTGTTTCAGCTTTAGGAATTTTTTGAATAGATTCCACTTCAAGCTCCTCTCAAAGAGGTCTTGTTACATGTGTTTTGGTTGCTTATTCCTAAGGCTACTTCAGCTATTGAACCCTTCTAGTTTTGGATCACTTGTACCTTAGTTGGGATGATCCCGCTTCTTATCCATGTTTCTCCCTTAGTCTAGGTGCCATTTGTAATTACAAAATGATCAAATATTAGCATTTAGTGTGTAACTTAAACATTTTTTCTACCTTGCCTCTTTAGATTAGTTACACTTGGCTAAGTTGTGATCATGGTAGATTTGATTATTTTATTATTATTTCATTTAGATAGCTCCTAGAGTTTATTGGAAAGGATCAACTCTCATGAATTAGTGATTTTAATATTATTTTATTATTTAAACCTTATGGGGGTTAGAAAAAATTTAAAAAAACATTTCATCAAAAACCTAACTTTTGTTACCTCCATGATGTAGAGCTCACCTCCAGTAGCTGTAGGACTAAAGAACAGGGTTAATTGAACAAGTGGTTTGAAAGTTATGGGCTCTAAAAGGTTTTGGGCTTTGAAAACCACTAAAACTCCTTTTCCATTTGATATAAAATGACAAAAAAATTTCAAAGTGTTGTGCCTATATATAGAGTTTTTGGGTTATGTCAATGGAATCCTGTCGATGTAGCTAGTTGTGTTGACGAAATCCCGTCGATGCAGCTGATACACAAAATTTTTCACCATTGAAAATTAAGGAGAAACAAAGAGTATCTACATTAAATTGAAGTCAATAAAGAGTCATAAAAGCCAACATCATGATGAAATTCTTGAAGAAGGTAAGAATGTTCATAAAATGGAGATTTTTCTTGGAGAATTTTAATGAAGGAAGGCATAACTGGACATAACTAATGTGGAGCATAAAAGATTTGAAAGCAAAAATGCCTAAGGGATGAGGAACTTTACCAACCCAACCAAGAATTATGCAAGTGGTACTCCCCATATCAAGTTCATGCCCTTAATGCCCTTGCATGCTCTCAAATTAGGGAGTCCATGGACCCCATGGATGACTAATGGTTATGATTAGTTAAGGATCAAATCATCAAAGAAACTATTGAAGAAGTTTTATCGTATCAACTCAAGAGATTGAATGATCATGAGAAAAGGTTGTGAGGTTAGTTAATGGAAAGTAGTGGTAGATGAGTAGAGTGTGGAATGGAGTCCTGTACCATAGCCACATGAAGTCCCTTGTAGATTTTGTGGTTAATATGACCTAATAATGTTCATTCTTAGTCCAACTTAAAACAACCACTTTCAGTGACTTTGCATTGACACTCTTAGACACATCCATCCCCTGAAGTGACAACCTTGGTTTGGGCAAGTTCCCACACATCAATCACCACTCCTAAAAGAGAAGAAAAGAGAAACAGGAAGTGAGATGGATCTTAGTTAGAGGAGACCTTCAAGCAAGGGTAATATGTCTTTCTAGTCTCATAACTAGTACTTGTATCTTGTTATTTTGTCTAAGGGGTGTTCTCTGAATTTTCATTATTATTATTATTATTTTGGATGGGAACCACACCATGCAAAGACTTAGCTTTTATTAATCGATAGTGGAATGGTGAGAAATCCATGTAAACACTCATGCACCCAAGAAGGTAGGTAAGTACAAAGGGCATTAAATCCCCTTGAAGTCACATCATTATTTATCCATTTAATCCTTCCCAAGATTGGAAACTACCAAGGTCACAAGTTCATTAAAAGTTTCCTTTAAGAAGGAACTTGATAATTCCAAAACAAGGGAACACCATAGAGTTTTGTGGATGGGTGGATGACATGGACTTACTACATATTATCATGAAAAGATACCATGTCTTAGTTATCAATATCAAAATTCAAAGATAACATTCAAACATTAGCAATTAAATAACATTATAGTACAAACCATCATCAATTGATAGTTATAGTTGCACCAAGTCATGGTAGCAATAAAGAAAAACATAAGAAAAATTCCAAACCAAATAAAGTAAAATATAGAAGAAATTGTAAAATATTTAAGAAAGAGAAAATGTACTAAAAATGGTGTAAAACAAAAAATTTAAAACTAAGAAGCCATGGTGTTTGATTTAGCATGAATGACAATCTCCCCCATGATCAAGTTGGAAGGAGGAGATCTAAAAAATTGAGCATGTATGTTCATACATTGAGGTGTTGCAGTCATTGAAACTCTTAGATTCTTGAATAGGCATAAGTTATTGCATGTTGAATAACAGCTTTTTATTTGGGCTTTCAAGTATATAAATTAACATGATCCTAGAGGGAAAGGTTTTATAAATAATATAAGATCCTTTCCACAATGTTTAAAACTAGTTTGTTGTGGCATATGTATGGGATTCTAGTATAGTACCTTATCTCTTGGTTGAAATTTTACCTTCCTAATTCTAAGGTCATGATACTATTTACTAAATGCCTTATGCACTTCTTTAGATGATAGGATCATCAATCAGTTCTCATCTAGCATGTTAAGATTCATTTATCTTTCTTTGGGTGCTAGGTTTAAGTTAAGGCAAAGGTTACACAAGAGGTTGACAGTGTATAGAGCTCCTCTTAGATAGAAAGAGTTAGTAGTTTACCATACATGAGCTCATAGGGAGAGTAACCAATAGGAAGTTTTCAAGTGGAGTGGTAGGCCCAAAGGGCATCATTGAGTTTGGTGCTTTAATCCCTCCTATATTTACTAATGGTTCTTGTTAGTATTTTTGTTATCTCTTGATTACTAACCTCCACTTAACCATTGGCTTGGGGGTGGTAAGGTGCTATTAGTTTATTTTCAACCCCTAAGTGATGCATGAGCTTCCAAAAATATGATGAATCTAAAGTGATTTTTGTTATTAGAAATTAGTACATGTGGCACTCCAAACTTGTTTACAACATGCTATTATATAAATCGAGTAGCTATAGAAGATGTGCAATCAACGACCACTACTTCTTCTGCTCACTTTATACATTAGTCAATAGCTACAATGATGTATCCCTTTATGTTAAACATGGATGTGATGGGACCCATGAAATTGATGCCTTGAATATTGAAGGGCTTCACTGGTTGGATCCACTATTGAGATCCCTCCATATGAATGATCATCCCACCATTGTATTGGTAGTGATCATAGGAGCAGACAAAATGGTGAGGATCCCTAAAAAGTGTTGGTTAGTAATATCTTACCATGAGGATCTTAATGGTTGTGCATCTCCCAACATAGTGTCCCCCATAGGAGGCCCTCATAAGCATCTTGAAGAATGCATAGTTGATCATCATTAGGTACACACCATTAAACTAGGCCATCAATGCATACCTTGTAAAGGTTTCCTTTAATTTTGATGAAGTGTTTTTCCTAGTGGACATCTCCTAAGTGATAAGGTAGGTGAGGATGCCATCATACCAGTTGATTTTAGTAGGCACCTATTCAATTATCGCTTTAATATCGAGGAGTTCATTAAAAAAATGATCTTAAAGTGGGATCTCCTTATCTTTATTGTTCCATATCAATTGAGACAAGTGATTAGTAACCATGTTATTGGTCTCCTCTTCACCTACCATTGTTAGATTGAATTCCTATAAGATCACCAACCATCGTATGACATGGAGGCTTACCATTGGCTTATTAATTAGGAACCAAATTTCACTATGATCTATATCCATAAACACCTTGTATTCAAGCACATAGTACTTGAAATTTTTCAAGACATACACCATTACCATTAGTTCTTTCTCCATGATGGTGTAGTTTAGTTGTGCACTCATAATGCTTCTACTTGCATAGTGGATGTAATAGGGATGTTTCTGGTCATCCAACTATGTGAACATGGCTCCCAAGGCATAATTGGATGTGTCCATTATAATGGAGAATGGCTTGGATCAATCAGGTGCTCATAGAATTGGAGTTTCCATGAGCTTTTCATTAGTTTTTTGGAATGCATACTCTCATTCTTTGGTCTAGATAAATGGAACATCCTTCTTTATCAACTTCACCAATGATTTCATGATCTTAGAGAAATTCTTGATGAAGTGCCAATAGTAGCCAATGTGGCCAAGGAATGACCTCACATCTTTAACTATTTCTAGTTGTCAGATTATTCCTTGGATGATCCTTATTTTTTCAAGATCCACCTCAATCTTATTTTTTGAAATTCCATGTCCAAAAATAATGTCTTCCATGATCATCAAGTGGCTATTTTTCTAGTTGAGCCTAAGGTCTATCTCCATGCATCTTTTAAACACTTGGTCAAGATAGTTGAAGGCTTGCTCGAATGTAGCCCCATAGGTGGAGAAGTCATCCATGAAGACTTCCACCTCACTACTAATATGTTATTGAAAAATGCTAAGGACAAGGCATTGGAATGTGGCAAGGGAATTTCACAGGCTAAATGACATCTTTCTATATGTGAAAGTTCCCTAGCGACTTATGAATGTAGCTTTGACTTGATCCTCTAGTGCAATCTAGATTTGGTTACAACCACTATCACCATCCAAAATGTTGTAATAATAATTCCCAGAAATGGTGTTCAACACCTAGTTCACAAATGGTAACAGAAAGTGATCCTTATATGCTTCCATATTCAATAGCCTAAAATCAATGTTGATGCTCCATTTTCCATATTTTTTTGGTACTATGAGTGGGCTAACCCACTCACTATTTGCAATGGGATAGATGAACCTAACCTTGAGGAGTTGTTCAATATTCTTTTTGATGATTTGCTTTGATTTGGGGTTCAACTACTAATGTACTGACTCTTTTGTTTAATGAAGAAATCTATGTATATGCGATGCTCACATATCCTTGGATCAAATTTAGTCAACTCATCATATGAACAAGAAAAGGTTGTTGGCCATCTTTTAACCACCTCTAATAGCTTCTTTTTTTTCACAAGAGCAAGGTTGAAATTGATAATGACAAGCTTTCCATTTTGAAGAAAAAAATATTCCATTCTAGCTAGTAGAGATTTTAACTTAAGGGGATCCCATTTAAACCTCTCAAGGATTTCTAACTCTCTCTAATTAGTGTCATCAGGTTCATTGGAGAGTTGGTAATGGATTTTCTCTATTTCGTCCATGCCTTAAATGGATTTTCTCTATTTTCTCTATTTCATGCATAAGGTGAACCACTTTTATATTTAGTTGTCAATCATTGGATGTCCTCTTGTTTTGTGACTATTGTGTATAGGCAATTTTGAATTTCTATGACATCTACACACTACCTACATGTTGTGATTGTTATACTTTTAACTATCCATAATTTCTACACATAGTGGCACCCTATGTCATTGTACATAATGCATGGAATGTGCTTCCTCTCTACCTTTCCAAAGTAATTATCCTTGGAAATCTCCAAGGAGAGGTCTCTAATTCCCAGCTATGCATTAATTGTACTTAGCTAAGCCCTTCCCCTAATGATTGGTAAGTTCCCCTCATAATTATCCACATGAATCACCAAGAAGTTAATAGGATAGGATCACCCATAGATGGTGGTCATAATATCCTCTACCAATCCCATGGAGGTGATTGACTAATTTGCTAACTCAAGATGAATGTTGTTGTTCTTGAGAGAAGGTAGATTCTAGGCTTTGTACATTTCATGAAAGATCAAATTGATCCCAAGACCTAAGTCCAAAAGAGCCTTGCATGGCTCATTCCCAATGATTTACAAGTAAATGAGGAAACTCCCAAGATCAAATCTCTTCTTGGAAAAATAACAAGCCTTTATTCAATTAGTGACCACATGGATCAGCATTATAGTGTGCACTTTGGGAGGCATCTAGTTTGAAGGAATCTTGAAGGTTGTTGCAGAGGAGGAAGGAGAGATAGGATCAATAGTTGTAGGTGTCTATCAGGGCTTAGTAGGATCTTTATTTTTTCAAAATAAGGATCTTTTGTGAGGCTTAATGTTTGAACCACTCTGTTGGGGAGCTTGTTGTAAGTTAACAACCCTTGTGGTGTTTCCTTGCTATAGCTGAGCTAGGATTTCGTTCTACATGTATGGAGCAAGTGGTAACTAAGTTGAGGGTGGAGGTACAGGTGTAGAAGAATAAGAAGGTGATGATCGACAAGGTACCCCTATTCCCAACCATATGAATCACAAGCATTCATGCATGATCTGGCCAAATTTTGTGCACTTTGTAGTTTTTGGTGCACTAGTCTTCTAGGAAGTGAATCTTTGCCTTAAGGTCAACTATTCACTTTCTAATTACACTTGTGATGTATAGTGGTATGGTTAAGTGTAATTGATGCATCTAATTTTTATCATTTTATATTTTATGGTTTGGTGTATTCAAAGGGAGATAAGAGTAATTGGAATAGCTAATTTAAATTAACTAATTAACTGGTGTCTAACTAGTCCTAACATAAGCATCTAATCTGACTTTTTGTACATGTTCTAAACTCACATATCTACTGCTAGGTTACCAAGTGATACGCTACTAGGTGTACAAAGCAATAACGTTGCTAGGATTACTAAGAGAATACATGTTACACTCGAAGCAATTGTACTTATGTGTTTAATCTATCTTACTTAATTGCTTCTTTAACTTAATTACTGGAAAATATTTAATAAATAATTGAAAAAATTAAATTCATAAATAGAATCTTTAATCTATCCAAAGTGTTGCAAGGTTTATCAGAAAGCTCATCTTTATTACTACATACATTATCGTGCTTAGGTACAACAATGCTTAAATAAATTTCCGTACACTCAATGACTCCTACTATGGGCACTTGAGAGAAAAATTCTAACTTTTAAATGAACAAACTGCAAGATCTTCACTGCTACTAAAATCTCAATTTCCATAAATGTACCTAGTGGATGCATATTTATAGTCGAATGTAGACACTGCATTAATAGGGCCTTCTCAACACATGATATGATGCATCGTCAAGGCCTCATCAACAAGGCCTAGTCAACATAGCCAACAAAACTATGATTTATCATACCCCCATGACTGAATGAAAACTTGTCCTCAAGTTATTTACAAAATTGGAAAGGTATGGGATTATTGATTGACCTTTCACAAACAAAATAGATTTTCTGACTTGACAAAAAATGAAGTGCCTGGGTGTACATATCAATACATTACAAAAATGGTGGTGTTTAAGACACAAAATTGAAGACCATGACATGACTCTTCAAAATTGAATAGCACATTCCTTGATGGAATGAAGTTTAGTGAAGAAGATCAAATAGTATTAGGCGATGGTGGCTCCTAAGGTTCTAAGGAACCTTCTCCAGCTTCACACACATGTGACAGTCAAGGTAGCTATGGCTATCTTGCTGCTACTACAACTTCTGATAGGAGAGAGAAAGCATCTAACAATGCTTTCATTTTCTCCTCCTTCCTTCTAGGATGATGCACCATACATGCAGCTTCATCAATGTGGGTTGAAATGGGCACACCCCAGGGACATGGAATTATTAGAAATAGCTCCTTCACATTGATGAAACAAGCAATGGATTATTTGTATTCAATGTTGAACATTCTAACTATATCCTTTAGCTCCTAGTAATCATTCATCTTTTTGGCTAGGTTCTCAACAATTGCTCATTGATCTATGAATCATGCTTTGAGAAATTTGAGTTTAGCATTTGCAATCTCAAGCTTTTGCGTGGTGTATTTATGGTGCTTGAACTCTGCCTTATATAGAAAATACAAGCTAGCCACTTATTTCTCCAACTCTAACCATAACCATCTAGTAGTTAGCATAGCCAGTTTCACATAGAAGAGATTGGCCAACTCCATGTACTCTGTCATTTCTTCTATTTGCAACTCCTTTAGGTGGATCTTCGCTTTATTGTAGGCATCAATCCCATCAACGATGGATTTTCAAACTTCTTTTCCTATTGGATTTGCTAGAGGGATTTATTTATTTTTGCCTTTATCATTTGGATGTGCTTCTCATTGACTTCCTTTTGTAGACCAACCTTGTCTTTGTAGTGATCTTTAACTTTTTCAAACTTTAAGGCTTCATTCTTCCATGTGACAATTTTGATAGTAGACTTCTGGTGCAAGGCATGAACTTCCTCCATTGATAGATTTTGATTCTCTATAGCCAATCTCCTTAACTTAGTGTTCACCATGGTAAGCTACTCCTGTTGTTGATGAATAAATTTTTTCATTTGTTCCTTCTGGGTATCAACATTGCACAAGCAATGATTTTATATGATCATAGCTCATTCTCTTGATGCATCTAATCCAAGTCCTTATAAATTGAATATATCTTTACCTCTACTAATGGATTGGTTAAAGGTGATCATTATTGCCTACTCCTTAGCCTTCTTGAATCATTCTTGAAGCTATTGGAAAGCTTCATCCCTGGTTATTGTTGGGCTGAGGATGGTAGGATCAGCAAGGTGGGCACATAATTTGGTAACCTCCACATCCAAGTGTTGATTTTGTACTTGAGCCATTTCAAGTTGCCCCTCTAAAATGATGCACTTGTCCCTTGCATCTAGTAGCTCTAACTAGGTTGTAGTGATGTATTTTGAAAAATCAAAGATATTTAGAATCGATTGCTTGGTCCCCACCAGTCAATCCAGAAATTCCTCATGTTGGGCTACATTTAGTTTTTTGCTAACCATGCTCAAAGACATATCCACATCTCAAAGTGCAAATACATCTGGTACAAACACCGCAAGTGCATTAAGTGCTTCAGCTACATGGTTAACAACCACATTAGCCACCATCTCTTACCCTTAGTGCTACATCACCAAAACAGTTGCCCCTTCACTTTTCTCCAATCACACTGAGAAGGTGGTAGCATTCCTAGAGATTTTTGGGAATAAATGATGTTGTGATAAGGACACCGTCACCTCTTGAGCATTGGAATCCAACCTCATGGGTAACTATGTCCATTTGGTAGAGAATATTGGCCCATCCCTCTTCATCTAACTAATTGTTCAAGCCACATCATTAAGGTGACTCATTACTAGTCAATACATAGATGGATCCATACCACTTATCCCTGCATGTTTCTCTTGCTCACTCAAGAGCTACTCTTGAATTTTATGCAGGTGCTTAATGGCTGCATGGGCCTCTGGCATTGTTTCTTGAGTGGGTAGTGACAATGGCTGCTACTCCTCTTTTGAGTTGTTGTTGCCATCTTTTCTTTCATAATCTCATATCATGAGGCCAAAGGAGCATGCCTAATTGTGTCGTTGGAATAGTGGACAATTCCTACCCTTTTACAAAGTTTTCGAATAAGGCACAGAAAGGGAAAGGTTTTCCTTCCATGTTCATTTTATTTGAAACACATCTTGATTTCCAAGTAGATGAGTTGTGGAAGGTTCATAAGAAGTTTCTCACATAGAGAGGCACATGCTCAGGAAAAAAAGATGGTCACCTTGTTAGGCCTCACTGTTGGATTGAGGTGATAGGCTACAATTTTGAAATAGATGCGCACCACTAGTGTGAGTGTGCTATACTCCTTACGGTCAACCTTGTAGCACCACTGAGTCCACTCCTTGGCCTCAAGATTATATTTTGTTGATAGCTCTGCCAACTATGTCCTAATGTTAGGCAACCCTAGTACCTGTGTGATAGCTTCGACTAAGTAGGATACTTGAATATCCTTGATCTTGACTGTGGACCCTAGCCTTTAATTGATTTAGAAGAGATATGTCTCTCCCATGTATCATTCCCCACTGGATGTGATGATTGGCCACATGAAAGAGGTTTGTAGTTGTGTTTTAACTTTCACTAGAGCTTTCTCTAGCAATGGCTTGAAGTTCATTTCTTGGAGAACTAATCATTGAATCTCTTAGGACCTAATGATGTTGAGGTAGGTGATGAGTGACAAGGAACCCCTATGTCCAACCATACGATTCACAGGCATTCACGTGTGATATGGTCAAATTTTGTAGACTTTAATTACCAAGTATACTAGAGCTAAATGGTGAGTTCGTGTTGTCCGTTCGTTGTCTTCCCAATCTCACTTGTGAAATGCAAGTGTATGGTTAAGTGTGACTGAGGCATAAAATTTTTATTATATTGTGTTTTATCAATTTGATCATCTAAAAAAAGAATAATAGTGAGAGTAATTAATTTCTTAGTAAACTATTGTCTAATCTAGCCTAACATAAGTAACCATCCCCACTTCCTAGACACATCCTGAACTTTGTGTAAACACTGCTAGGTTGTCAAACACTAACCATTTCTGAGTTACCAAGTGTCATATGTATGTTCAAAGGGGTCATTCTTGTGTATTCTAATTAGTTGCTTAATTAATAAAAATTAATTGTTGAATGAATATCATTAATGTAAACTGCATGAATTCACGATGTGTAAATGCATAAACAAAGAAAGTCTCAAATGCTGCAAGGATGAATCAAAGAGCTTGTCCTTATTGCCAACACAATGGTGTGTTCAGGTATATCAATGCTTGAATAAAGATCTGATCACACTTAGACCTCCTGCTACAGGCACTTGGAAAATATTCTAACTCTTAAAGGAACAAATTGCAAGAATTTCACTACTTGACTTGAAAAACTACCCCTGAATCAAGTGCCTAAGTTCTGTATTTATATGCCTAGGAGTATCCTACGATATCACATGCCCAATATTGCATCTTGGACCACGATATCATGTGCCAAATATCAAATCTGATAAAAAACATGATTCATCATACCCCTATGATTAAATGAAAACTTGTCCTTGAGTATAGAAGAAGAGAAAAAAGTCCCTTACAAAATATATTAGGAGGTATGGAATGTTTGACTGACATGAAAAGTGACACAGAGGGAATAGAAAAATACAGAAATTCCCAAGCATACAACATTACAATTGTGTAAAAAATTAGGTTTTCATGACAACAAGAAAGACAACCCTCAAATCCAATGACATCCAACCCCTCTTGGCAATAGAAGAATGAGGAAGAGGTAGAAGAGATCCAGCAGTCATGAACAATCTCCCGTGAGTGATATTATTGCATCCTCCTTGGTGAAGACAGTCCTGCTTCCTGTCCATGCTCCCCACTACAATCACAATAAAATCAAGGATTAGTATATGAAGTGTAACACATAGCGGTTGAATACCATGTCTCGTTAGTGATTTTATCTAGTCAAGTTATGATTTTGGTAGATTGGTTGCTTGATAATGTTAGTGGAAAGACTAACAAATAGGTTAAGTAAGAGAAGCAGTCCATAAAATTTAGAAAAAGCTCAACACAAGGAATACTAAAAAGATGGTATATAAAGTCACAACAATAGAAAAGAAAGAATTCACTAAAAATAGTTGTGAATATGCACACAATTGGGTGGCATTGATGGGGTAAATAAAAAGAATTCAATTGTAAAAATGTCTAAGGTTAAAGAACTTAACTTAACCAAACCAAAAGATATGCAAGTCGGTCCTCCTCAAAGCAGGCATAGGCCTTTTATGCCCTTGCATAACTTCAAACCAAGGAGTCCATTGGCATTGTGAATGATCAATGGTTATAGAAGGTTAAGTACAAAAACCCAGAAGTAATTGACTAAGAAACCCAACACATCAAACCAAAACATTGAATCAACACATGAAATTGACAGTGAGGTGAGGCATGAAAATCATAGATAGCTAAGAGAGAGAATGAAATGGGGTTCCTAATTATGGTTACATGAAATTACTTATGGAGTTTGTGATTAAATGACTCGGTGGGATCCATCCTTAGTCTAAACCAAAACCAACCACTTTCAATGAATTTGCATTAACATTCTAAGACTAGTTCATCCCCTGAGACATAAGAATGCTCCCACAAAACAATCACCATTCCACATTGGAGAAGAAGTAGGAAGTGAGAAAGGGCCTTAGTTAGAGGAGATAAGACAACTCCCATAACGAGTGCTTGTAGCCCTTTTTATTTGGTCTAAGGGATGTGCTTTGAATTCTCTTTTTTTGTTTTTTTTTGTTTTTGCAAAGATGGGAACCACACCATGCAAAGACCCATGTGTTTTTGCATTTATTTTTTTCAAGGGGTGTGCTTTGAATCCTCATCATCATCATCATCATCATCTTCTTCTTCTTTTGATGAGGACCACACCATGCAACGACTTATTTGACTTCCTATTGTGAAATAACACAAAATGGTCAGAAGCTCATGAGAACACCCCCGCACACAGGAAAATGGAAAAGTATGAAGAATATCACATCCCTTTGAAGCCACACCCTATTCGAACCTTTGATTCCTTCCCAATTCCAGAAACTACAAAAGTCACAAATTTATTATGGTTGTATTAATGAAAAAGGGACTGCATGTTTCCAAAATAAGGAAAACCATAGAGTGTATGAATGGGTAGATGATGTGGACTCACTACCTATTACATCAAAAGAAACCATCTCCTAGTTGTTAGTGATGACATTTAAAGTCAAAAACTAGACATCAACAATCAAATTGCAAATGATACATACCACCATCTAGTAGCACATTACCATTGTACCTAGCACCTTATTAGCAAAAAGAGTAGAGAATTATACTAAACATAAGAAGATATAAAAGAAAGTAAAAGAGTATTCAAGAAATATTAAATATACTAATGATGGTATAAAAAAAACTTAGAAAAGATCAATAACTTGAAAAAAAAAACAAAAAGATGTAAAACAAAGAATACGAAAAAAAATATTTGTAAAACCAAAAATGTATAAAACAAAAACATTCAAAAGACTAAGGAGCCATGTAAAGTATTAGTATGGATGACCATCTCCCCCATGGCTAAGTTGGAAGGGGGAGATCCAAAAGATTGAGCATGGTTGTCCATTTGGTAAGGTGTCTATTGAGTTGGTTGGCTTGGGCTCATGGAAAGATTTCAGTTGTTGGATGTTCACTAATTGCTTCTTGTCTAGGCTATCAGGTTTATATATAATCATGGACCTAGACAAAAAAGTCTCTTTGATAATGTAAGGTCCTTTCCACAATGTTTGAAATTTGGTTTGTTGAGGTACATGTGTAGGATTCTAGTAGAGAACCTTGTCTCCTAGTTGAAACTTGACTTTTCTTATTTTGTGGCCATGGTGTTTCTTGTTGAATGCCTTGTGCATTTTTTTGGATGAGAAGGCCATTAATCGATTTTCATCTAGAAATTTGAGGTTCATTAATCTTTTCTTTTGTGCTAGACTTAGATCCATGTCAAGGTCACAGGCTGTAAAGAGTGTATGGAGCTTTGATTAAATGGGCAATGTTGGTAGTTTTCTATACATGAGCTCATAGGGAGAATAACCTATGGGAAGCTTCCATGTGGAGTGATAGGCCCAAAGGGAATTGTTTAATTTGGTGCTCTAGTCCCTTTGGTATTTACTAATAGTATGCATTAGAATTTTTGTAATCTCTGAATTAGTGACTTTAGCTTGACCATTAGCTTGAGGGTGATAAGGTGTTGTGAGTTTGTGCTCAAATTCAAAGCACTGCATAAGTATTCGAAAAGTGGCACCTTTGAAATGAGTTCCATTATTAGAAATTAATGCATGAGGCACACCAAACCTATTTATGATATTCTGTTGTACAAACTGAGTAGCAGTAGTGGATGTATAGTTAGTGATGGCTGCTACTTTTTCCCACTTAGTATAATAATCAACCACGACTATTATATATGCCTTTTCATTTGACAAAGGTGTGATGGGACCCATAAAGTTAATACCCCAAATATCAAATGACTCAAAAGGCTGAATCCATTACTGTAGATCCTCCATTCGAGCTATCACTCCACCATCCCTCTAATAATGATCACAAGCACAGATGAATTCCTGTGCATCCCTAAAGATTGTTGGGCAGTAACATCCTACTATGAGGATTTTTATGGTCGTGCATCTCCTAGCATAATGGCCCTCACAAGGGCCTTTGTGAGAGTCTTGGAGAATGTGCAGTTGATCTATGTTAGGGACACACCAGTGTACTAGGCCATTGGAACATACTATGTAAAGGTTTTCATTTATTTCCAACCATTATTTCTTCTAGGTGTCCAATCATTGTTTCTTCTAGGTGTCCAATTGTTGTTTCTTCTAGGTGTCCAACCGTTTTGGCAATTCTTGCTTGAGAAGATAAGTAAGAATGATGTCATACCATCATGGTTCATTGGGCATTTGTGCATTAATAGCCCCTACAAGGAGATATTCATCAAGAAATTTATTAGTTAAGGGGCTCTCTTTCTTCTTGTCATCCCATCTTAGCCACAATAAGTGGTCAGTAATCACATTTTCCACACCCTTTTGATCTACCATTGTGAGATCGAATTCTTGCAAAATCACAAGCCACTATCTGACATGGGGGCTTACCATTGGTTTATTCATTAAAAACTAGATGGCACTATGATCTATGTGCATGAACACTTTATAACCAAGTACACAATGCTTGAAATTTTCTAAGGCAAACATCATCTCCATCAACTCCTTTTCCATAGTGGTATAGTTTAGCTGTGCACTTGTGATACTTCATCTTGTGTAGTGAATGTAATATGGATGTTTTTGATCATCCAACTACATAAGCACTGCCCCCAAAGCATAATTTTATGCATCAATCATCACATGAAATAGCCTAGACCAATCAAGTGCTTGTAGAATTGGGGTTTCAACAAGCTTCTACTTTAGTTATTGAAATGTTGTTTCACACATAGGGGTCCAGAAAAATGGTGCATCTTTCTTTGTTAATCCAACCAATGGCTTGGCGATTTTGGAAAATTTCTCAATAAAGCATCAGTAGTAGCCAATATAACCAAGGAATGATCACACTTCTTTAATTATTTCTAGTTGACAAGTTATTCCTTGGATGACCCTTATCTTTTTACGATCCACCTTGATTCTTGCTTTTGAGATACGGTGCCCCAAGACTATGCATTCCTAGACCATAAGATGGCTCTTTTGCAAATTAAGCTAAAGGTTTTTTTTGACACATCTTCTCAACACCTGCTCAAGACGGTCTAGGGCTTGCTCGAACGTAGCTCCGTAAGTAGAAAAGTCATCCATGAAGACTTCTGCCCCACTACCAATTTGTTGTTGGAAAATGCTAAGGACTAATCATTTGAATGTAGCTAGGACATTACATAGACCGAATGGCATTTGACAATAAGCAAAAGTCCCCTAAGGGCTTATAAAAATTATCTTCACCTAGCCCTTTGGTGTAATTTGGATTTGGTTATAGCCACTATAACCATCCAAAAGGTTGTAATAGCTATGCCCAAAAATGATGTCCAAAACTTGGTTGAAAAAAGGCAATGGAAAATGATCTTTGAAAGTTACGATATTAAGTAGTTAGAAGTCGATGCACATCCACCATTTTCCTTCTTTCTTGGGCATGATCACAAGTGGACTAACCCACTCACTAGCTGCAATAGGGTAGATGAATCCCACTTTGAGGAGTTGCTTAATCTCCTCTTTAATAATATACTTTAATTTGGGATTCAAGTGCTACTGCAGCTGTCATTTTGTCTTAATAGTATGGTTAGTGTATATCCAATGCTGGCATATTCTTGTATTTATTTTAGTGAGCTCAGACTATGACTAGGCAAAGGCTACTGACCATTTTTCCACAACCTTCATCAACATCTTCTTTTTTCCTATAGCAAGTTTGGCATTAATAATGACCAGATTTACATTTTTTAAGAACACATACTCCATTCCAGCCTATAATTTCTTTAATTCAAAGGGTTCTTGTTTGAAATTATCAAGAATCTCCAACTCTTCCCAATTGATATCATCATTTACTCCCTTAGAGAGCTAGTGATGAACTTGCTCGAGTTCATTCATACTTGTAACATAATCACATGTTAGACCCTCAGTAGGTTCCATGCACAATGTATTGCTACTAGAATTAACTGTCAACCACTAGGTGCCTTCTTATTTTGTGGATGCTACATATAGACATCTTTGGATTTTAACTTCTAGCACACACTTCTTGCATGCAAAGATAGATGTTCACTTTATTGACTATAGCTTCTACACAATGGCACCTTGAATCGTTGTATGAAACACATGAAACCCTCTTCTTCTCAATTTTTTTCAAATTCATTTTCTTTAGATATCTCTAAAAAAAAGATCTCTAATGTTCATTTTGGCATCAATAGTGGTTAACCATACCCTTCCCATAATAATTGGGAAGTCCCCCTTGTAGTTCTCCATCTTGATTACTAGAAAATTAGTAAGATATGACCACCCACAAATAGTGGCCATGACGTCTTCTACCAGTCCTAATGGAATAGTGATAGACTGGTCTACCAACTCTAGTCTAATGTTGCTCTTCTTCAAGGGAGGAAGGTTCCACATGGATACATCTCATGCAAGATCAAATTAACACCAAAAGTAGAGTTAAGAAGAGCTTTACAAGGCTCATTTCTAGCAATTTGTAAATATACTAAGGGATTCCTAGGATCAGCTAACTTCTTGGGTAGGTTACTAGCTTGAATCTAATCAAATACAACATGGGTCAACATTACAGTTTGGATTCAAGAGGGATTTTGGTTTGAAGGGGACTTAGATAAAGGTGAGGTAGAGAAAGGTGGAGGAGTAGGGCTAACCACCATTGATGTGTCTAAGGGCTCTAGTGGACTATGAGGTTGGAAGAAGGGTCTTTTCTATGATCATGGTTCCAACCTACTTGGTTGGTTAACCAGTTGCAAATTAACCATCCTCATAGCATTTCTTTGTTGTGGTTGGGTAGGAAATTCACCCAGCATGAATAAAGAAGGTGGTAGCTATGCAAGAGGTGGAGGAGTAGGTGAAGGAACAAAAGGAGCATGAGGATAGTAGGTGGCATCCCTCCTTGCATATGGTAGTTGGTACACTTCAGGAGGGTAGTGGTGAGGTTGGTAAGTAGTAACATGACTAGAGGAGTCCCATGGAGATGAAGGCTATTGAACATAATAACCATAGGGATCTAGTTGTTAGTAGGGGTACTGCTATCTTGGAGGTGCCAATGCCCACAATTGTGGTTGATACCACCATTGGTACAATTTATAGGGTTGCGGTGGAGTTCCACTTGGATAGTACTACTGTGCTTGGTGAAACTATTGAGAGTTAACTTGTGGATAAGGTAATCTTTTGGGTTTTTGCCTTTGTGCAAATCATGGATGTAAGACATACACCCCAAATTCCTATAAGTGTGACACATTTGAACAACATTGCATGGGATGTTCATACTGGTAGATGTCACACCTACCATCATCCTCTAATTTTCTATCCACAACCATCTCTATTATAGCCATCTTACCCTTATCCTTGGATATGGCACATTGAGTTTCCTTACATCTCTGGTGCTCACACTCACCACTTTGCTTCTTGGACTCTTTAGCAATTTTTAAAATAACATGAAACTTATTATCCATGGAGTCTCATAATTATTCAACCTTATCCATGATTTTGGATTGCAATTTCTGGAGCAGTAAGGTTTTCTGATTAGCCACCTCATCTCTAGTTAACTCATCCTCACTATCACAAAATCAAATTTCACTTTTGTGAATAGAAGGGTCCTTGTTGTATTCCTCTGCACTTTTTCATTTTTTCAATTCTCCCTCCTCCCTAGGTACCTTCTCAATTAACTTTTGGATTTGATGGGTGCTTAACTCTATCAATATTCCTTGAGCATAGACACCAAGGGTTTTCCTTGTTTCATACCGCAACCTGTCTATGATATGGCAAAGTTGATCAAGCTGAGAGTATCCATGGCTAGGACACTTATGCAACAGAGAGTAGTATTGATCAATAGTGGTATCCAAGGGCTCATGGTTTTCTTGTTTCCACCCTTGGATTTTCTTCCTTAGATTGGACACTCAGGAGTATGTTTGATATTTTTCATTAAACAATTCTAACATCGTACTCCACCACCAAATTGATTTTGGCTCCAAGGATCAGTACCAATTTTCTACTTCCTTAATGAGTTTCCTTGGAAATAATTTCAACATTTTCCAATCATTCTCAATATTCTGCAATGCACATGCATCTTGGAAGTCTTGGAGATGATTTTTAGATCAACATCGTAGCCTCCCTCAAATCGAGGGATGTTGTTCATGTCCAACCTCTTTATTCTAGTATCCTTGGCCTCTACAATGTTTAACATGCTTTGAGTGGGAAGTAGAGGTTCATCAAGGCCATAGTGATGGTGCCTACGATGTTCTCTACTAACCCTTCTTTCATGGTGGTGGGTCTTTCCGGATTGCCCACGCCTTCGATCATGACTATCTTGATGGTCCCTAATGTTTTTTTGGTCCCATTGATCACCTCCATCATGATCATACCCTTTGTTGCTACGATCTAAGCTAAATGAAGAAGAAGATGATGATGAAGGAGAAGAGGAAGAAGAACTTGCATCGTGTTGATGCCTACCATCCTTTCTTCGATGATCGTGACCTCCATTTTTCCCCTTATCATAACTTGCTCCTCCAGATCCATTTTTGTCATTAAATCCATTCTGACTAGAACCTGGATTATGAGTGGATTGCACATTTTGGTTGAGGGCCCCTTCACCAAAGTTAAAGAGAGGAGTATCACTAAAGGAAAAGCCCCTAGAGAACTGTTCACCTCTATCCAATGGGCCAAGTAGAGGTGGAAAAGTGTTTGATCCCTTGTCCTTCATAAGCTCATGTTGGTGCTTCAGCTGATGATCCCTTAACCTTTGTTCTTCAGTGAGATGATAATCCCTTGAATCACGATCTTACATCTCATACTCCTCGTGAAGATGTTGAAGCCCAAGTCATGCAAGCATTAGCTGGAGCATAGCTAGAACAAATTGATCTGGTGGAAACACAATGTTGCCTTCCATGTCACACCATCGTAGCATTTTATCTTGATGTAAGATGAAGGTGAAGTCTAGTACATACTCATCAGGATGTGCATATACCACCTGATATTGTTGAGGAACCTGGTCTGCCCTGGGCAAAGATACACTCTTGTAAGAAGAATACATTTTATGTTAATGAATCTATATGTAGTTTGTAGTTAAGATTTAATTTAGTTGTAATAATAATTTTGTTTTTGTAAGATTTGACTCTTAGGGTTTGAACAATGAGGTTACTAAGTTTCACTAAGTTTAGATAGCACATGTAGAACTAAAGTTCCTAGCAATGGTGCCAATGATGAGCAGCAAGGTACCCCTACAACCAACCAGATGAATCACAAGCATTCACGTGTGATCTGAATAAATTCCACAAACTTTAATTACCAAGTACACTAGAGCTAAACAATGAGTTCATGTTGTCTGTTCATTGTCTTCCTAGTCTCACTTGTGAAATGCAAGTGTATGGTTAAGTGTGACTAAAGCATAAGATTTTTATTATTTTCTATTTTATCAATTTGATCACCTAAAACAAGAATAACAATGAGAGTAATTAAGTGCTTAGTAAACTATTGTCTAATCTAGCCTAACACAAGTAACTATCCCCACTTCTTGGACACATCCTGATCTTCATGTAAACACTAATGGGTTGTTAAACACTAACTATTTCTGGGCTACCAAGTGTCACATGTATGTTCAAATGGATTGTGCTTGTGTATTCTAATTAGTTTCTTAATTAATCAAAATTAATTGCTGAATGAATATCATTAACATAAACTACATGAAATCACAATGTGTAAATGCATAAAGAAAGAAAGCCTCAAATGCTGCAAGGATGAATCAAAGAGCTCGTCTTTAGTGCCAACACAATGATGTGTTTAGGTATATCCATGCTTGAATAAAGATCTGATTACACTTAGACCTCCTACTATTGAAACCTGGAAAATATTCTAACTCTCAAATGAACAAATTGCAAGAATCTTGCTACTTTACCTCTAAAACTACCCCTAAATCATGTGCCCAAGTGCTATATTTATAGGCCCAGGGGTATCCTATGATATTGCATTCCAAATATCTCATCTTAGTCTATGATATCATGTACCTAATATTGTGTACCCAATATCATCACTTCACTATCAAAGCTGATAAAAAATAGGATTCATCAGTAAGCTTGAGTCAAAGTGAGTTCAAGCCTTAGCATGGGTCCAAGAACTTCTCCTTGCTGTGAATGCTGAGTGGGCACTTCTTCTTCTAGAATCTATCGAATAGATTCCACTTTGGGCTCTTCACAAAGAGGTCCCATTGCATGGGTTACCTCTGATGGTTCTTAGGCTTATTCTTGTTGGCCTCTTCCAGCTCTGGGCTACTTTTCCCTTGATTAAGAAGATTCTGCTTCCTACAGGCATTTCAGTTTTGGTGCCATCTATAATCATAATGAGACTATGGGTTAGCAATTGTTGTATAACCTAAAATAATTAGGATACCTTTATCTCTTAAGGATAGTTACACTTGATTAAGTTATGATTATGGTTGATTTAATTACTTTAATTATTATTTTATTTTTATGTTATTGTTAATAATTCATTCCAAAGGTTTTTGAAAGGTTTAACTTTCAAAAAAAATGATGTTTGTATATTGTTAAGTTTATTAATCCTTTGGGGGAGTTACAAAAATTTTCAAAACATTTCATCAAAAACCTTAAGATTTGTGGCCCCCATGATAAAGATCTTATCGCTGGTAAGTGCAAGGTCAAAGAATAGAGTTATTTGGATAAACTATTGGGAAGTTAACTGCTCTAAAAGGTTTTGGGCTCTAAAAATTTGCAAGAAAACACCATGTTATGAGGCAAATGACAATAATTTCTAAGTGCACAGTGGTATATATAGTATTTTTGTGATGCATCGATGAGGCCTTGTTGAAACGATTAGCTACATCAATGAGGCCTCATCAACATAGCTGTTGACCACCATTGATGATTGTTGACTTTGGTTAAACTTGCAAAATATAAAGAATTTTTGAATGAAATTAGAATTAAATGAAATCTCAAAAGGCCAAGAATATTATGAAAACATGAGAAGAGGGTGTTGAAGCTCATAAATTTGGAAAAAATAAAGAAAAAATGATTTGGGAGATGAATGAAATAAAAGGTTAAGGAGCACTAAGTAGAATACATCATGGAATATGCGAAAGATAGGTTTGTAGCACTGTCAAAGGTAATGAACCTTAACTAATCAAACCAAGAGCTATGCAAATGGATCCTCCCCATAGCAAGCTCATGCCCTTGTTGCCCATGCATAACCTCAACTAAAGAGTCCATGGGCCCCACAATCGATTAATGATCATGAAAAGTTAAGGACCAACCAAAAAGAATATATCTAAGAATTCAAACACATCAGACCAAGACATAGAGCATAACATAGAACCCAGTAGCAAGGTGAGTTAAGGAAGCATGGATGGATGATAGAGAAGGTGGAATAGAATTCTGAATTAAGGTTATAAGAAGTCCCTTGTGGAATTTGTGTTTAAAATGACCTAGGAAGATCCATCCTTAGTCTAGACCAAAACCATCCACTTTTAGTGACTTTGCATCACCACCCTAAGACCGATCCACCCACATGAGACATGAGAGTTTTTCCATAAGATAGCCACCATTCCATAAGAAGAATTTATAACCCTTTATAAGTGATCATAGAAGAATTTATTGTTATGATAAAGATTTTGATGAAGTGAAGGACTATGATCAACCCTTTTTGGTCACTAGAAACATGATCAATACTTGAGAGGTAGTACAAATCTTAATTAGATATTAGAGGAAAATTCACATCAAGTGGCTAAATGCTAGTTTAGTTATATATTTATGGTATATATCTATTATTTGGCCAAGAGAATTTTTTATATTTTTCAAATTAATAAAATCTCAAATTGATTCACTAAGAATTAAATTTTACATTGAAAATAAAAATCTTAATCAATATATGATTCTCATGAAAAGTCCATCTCTTTACCTAGCCTTATGGCTATAATTATTTATTTATAAAGATAAAGTCCAAGTAAAAAAGTAGTTGGGCCTCTTGGGAAAAAAATGTAACCAAGAAAGCTCATCCTAACAAAACTTATTTGTTTATAATGATAAATTTTAGGTAACAAATTAGTTGACCAACTGGAAAAACTCTCAACAAAAATAATAATTCCCATAAAAACATTTTAACTAAGAGAGCTCATCCTTACTATTATGACAATAAAATTATTTTACTATGTTCATGGAGAACTCTATTAGATAGGGTTAGTAATTGACTTCTTGACCAAAATGAACAAAATCCCTACTTTTGTGGAAGGTTATAATTTAGACTTGCAAAATTACTTGCAATCCCTCAATGATGCATGTGTGTTGTAAAATATTCATAATGAATAGTAAAAACTCAAGCTATTCTGAAAGATACTATTTAAGGAAATGAAAAGCTACTACATATCTTTTAAACAATACTCCATGAGGATGTGGGATATAATGTTAGAGAAATTTAACAATACATACAAAAGTTACTTAAGAATATGTAACTTGAGGAAGCAAATTTATGGATGAAGGTAAGGGAACCATGAATCCCTTGATACAAGTGTGGGTTATTACTATTTATTATTACACAAGTGTTTAAGCCATGCCTTTTGTCAAAGAAAGCAACTATGGAACATTATAGATGGTCTTTAAAATAAGATATATTAAACTCCTAGGATCTATTCCCAAGGAAGGCTTTCAAATATGCAAGTCCATTGAATTCAAAAACTCATTACTTAGGTGACCAAGGAAGAAGAAAAGCTAAAAATAAGAACATATAAAGAAGTATAATAAGAACTTATCCCTTTGCAAGAGGGACGTTCATAACCTTGATATATAGAAAGAAGAAAATCCAATATAAAAAGTAATTTAAAGAAATACATTGTCAATTTAAAAATGTAGTTCAAAATTTATGACTAAAATTGAAAAGATATGGAACATTGTAGTGAGAAATTTTCTTCCACTTGAATATACTAGAAGAAAAGATAGAATAAGAACTAGCAAGAGAAAAAGATAAGAAGAAAAATTAGAATATAGAAAGGGACATGTACATGCAAAAAGAAAAAGCTGTTGTAGTTAGAAAGGTTGTTGATTCTAATTCAAAGGAAGATAATACAAGTAAGCTATGCCAATATGAACATCCTAAATGATGCTAGCTCATCATGATACATGATTAGAAATCATTAACATATTATTCAAACTCTAAGTTTCTTAAAAGGCATGTGATCTCTTGTTTTTAGATGCCACAATAAATGTTAAATATACATAACAACTAACATTATGGGTAATTAATATGATAGGGAAAATGTAGAGGTAAATGAAAATGAACATTATTAATGTAAAAATAATGTAGAGGATTTCATGGGATTGTCTTTCTTTGGAATCTACCACTTAGAGTCAATCCAAGAGTTGCACCATCTAAATCTATCTAGAATGTATGGTCAATCACCTTCCTATTCCACTTCACTTAATACCCATTATTTATCTTTACTAGCTTTACAACTCCATGTTGATAAAACCTTTAGTTTTTAGATATTAAAACCTCAATTCAATTCTCCAAGATCATTATAAGAGACATGTTCAATATTATAGTGTGCTCTTTTATGGCTTACTATAATCATTATATCATTCATAATAAAGAGACAGCATTTTGATTTTGGCTGAGAGGCCAACTACTAGTCCTATCTAAGAGAGTTTTTCTCAGTCATGGTAAATAATGTTTTCATTATAATGGTAAGGGGAAATTCTCTTGGTCACAATTTTTTCTCTCATTATAATAGTTAAAGAGGAGCTTTATTTCAAAAGCCAACTACCAGTTTCCTAAACTTTACCATGGTAAATAAATAATTATCATCATAAAGGCAACATAAAAGATAAGATTTTTCCTAGGAATTATTATTTTGACCTAGAAGTTTTACCAAGATCCTAACTACTTTGTAACATGGACTTTGTCTTTGGAAAATAAATTCTTAGTGATTTAATTTGAGATTTTTTAATTTGAAAAATATAAAAGGTTATCTCATCCAAATAGATATATATCATAAATATATAGCATATATAGTTACAAAACAAGTCCATTTGGAAATGGTGATGTGACAAACTATCCTCTTAGTTTTATTTATCCTTGAATAAGAATATATTTCTAATATTTCTCTATTCTCTAGTACTCCTTCCATTCTCCAATGATTTAATTTGTCCTTTTAAAATGAGATTGAATATTTGACACTTATCCTACTTATTTTGCAAATAAAAGTATAAATGAAAAACTATTTGAAGAAAATAAATCTTATCTTATCAACTACTTATCTTAACCTCTAGACAATGATAAGAGATGAATTAAAGATCTAATAACCACCAATTATTAGTCATAGCTTAGTACACTATGTACATCTTATGTGTTTAGTTACCCAAGTGGAGGTAGGAAAAATCCTTATTTCTAAATTGTATTATAATAAAATATTTGACTTATATAATTTATAAATATAAATTAAATAAATAAAGAGAAAGAAAATTAAGAAATAAAAGTAAGTTAAGAAAACTTTCTAATTTTCATAAACCTTAAGAATTAAGGGATGTAGTTGTAGTTCTATCATAAGAACTGTATGGTTAGATGACCTTATTTAGGATGGCAAAGCTTGATCTTGCTCCTCAACTTCTTCCTTAGACATTAATTCCAATAGCTTGGTAACTTAAAAGAATTGGCTATCATACCAATTATAATATAAGATCTTGATGAAGAAGGATGTTAACCCATCATTAGTAATCATGGTAACATAATTAGTGAATTGTAGTTCTTAATGAGTACTATCCATTAGCATAATTTATTCCTGAATTTGAAAGTTTAAATTATCTATTGAAACTTCAAAGTAGGTGAAGTATACACTAGTTGATGGGATGGTCAGGTAAATGGATGGAAATTTCTTCTTCAACCTCAATAGCAATATCATCAATAGTGATAAAACCATTATTATGGTGGATACTACTACAAAGATAGTAGTACCCTTATATGAAACCCAATCATTATGGATATTATGTTCAAACACTTATTTTTCCAAGTTGTGTCTTTACTCATGCATCTTCTTATTACTACTATTTATCTTAATATCATAGATCCAAGGTTATTCTAAGCTTCAACACCTTTGAGTCTTTTAAATGAGCCTGCACTACCTTCAAACCAAAGTCTAACTATTAAGTCTACCATGCTCAATCATGTAATGATTGATTAGATTAAATCAGGAACTATTCCAAAGAAAAGAATAGATCTAAGAAGTTATTTAATCTATGTTTAGATTCCTAGAAATCCACCATGTAAAGCTCTCTTAGATTCAAGTTCTAGGATATTTCTAATCTTACTTAAAATATAAAAATTTTAGAATCTACCATGATTAAAAGATGCAACATCATATTGGATCTTCCTTATTAGTTTGTTGTAGCTCCATTAGGATAGGTGGAAGAGGTAGTGACCATCATTAATGGATTATCTTATCCTATATATTTTATGGACATTCATGTGGAAAATAACAAAGAAGAATTCCCAATCATCATGGGAAGAGCATATCTTAGTACTATTGATGCAAAGCTATGAATCAAATATTTTTCTTAGAAATTTCTAAGAAGAGAAAAGAGAAATTATACAAATGTAAAGAGTCCTGTCCATTTCCTATAGTAACTTAGGACATAATTTCATGTATAAAATATGAATCATTAAACAAATAGCCACCCATCATTCAATAATTATGTAGAATTAGTGTGTAAGTAATAGTGCTTGAAGGTAGTTTTCATAAAATAGAAAGGTACCTATGACATACCATTCCTAGATGCTATGGAAAACTTCAAATATATGCTATTTTAGACATTATGTGTAGGAAAATAATATACCAAATATCAAATATATGTAACATTCAATATTATGTATAAGTAAAAAAACAAGAAAAATACGAAAGGAAAAAGAGAAGAATTCTTGATTGATGTGGAATAGTGTACATGGATCATGCTTTAAGAGTGTTCCTTAGTGTTTTCTTCCTTTGGCATCTAACCCTTAGAGGCAATCCAACACTACCACCACAGTTAGGCCTATCATCAGCTAGAAGGGATGGCTAATCTTCTTTCTATCCCACTTTACCTAGCACCAAATACTTGCCTTTACTGGCTCCACAACTCCATGCTGATATGAACTTTATGCTCAGGTATAAATACCTTTGGTCAAACCCCCAAAGGTCACCTCGAAAGACATGTCTATTATTATATCATGTCCTTTAGGATCTTAATTACAACTCTCCTTTCAAGTCTTTTTATGATAATGATAATACTTGTTATGAAGAGGCTCCATCTTCGTTAGGTAGTAGCACCATTTGGGAATGGGGACATTACAATCTATCCCCATTAGGTTTCATTCATCCTTAAACGAGTCCATGTTCACTATCATTTTCCACCTCCAATGCTTCTTTATGATTCTATACTCCAATAATTTAATTTCTCGTTTGGGCTTGAAGTTGTTTCTTGCTTATTTTGCAAACAAGACATATGTGAGAAGAATTTATATAAGTATTAAATATTATTCTATCAATACTTACCTCATTTTCTAAGATAATAATAATAATTGAATTAAAGATCTAGTAATCACCAATCACTATTCCTAACTAGGATCACACAAAGTACAACTCGTATCTAGTTACCTAAGTGGTGGTAGGGAAAATATTTATTCTCAACTTGCATTGCCTTGGGTATTTTACATATCTAATTAAAATATAAATTAAATAGTAAAGAAAATTAAGAAAATTATAAATAAAAGTAAGGTTAAGATACTCCCTGATTTTGATCAATGGAACCTTAACCATTCTTTCTTTTCCATGATTTGAAGTTCTAGAATTTCCAAATCATATCTTCTAAACTCCATTCAAATCTTTGTACTAATTCAAACCTTTCTTCTTTATAAAAGATTGTGCAACCATCCATGTTGTGATTTTTTCAATAGGCTAATTTGTATGACTCAAAATAAGAACTTCCACAAAAACATTTTTTCTTATAAATACCTCTGTATCCTATCTTTCCTAGGTCTTTGGAATTGGTATAGAAATTTCCATGGCAAGACTTCTTATAGGCATAAGACATCAGCATCCAAATCTTGTAATTCTGCTAAGATACATGGAGATCAATACTTAGGCCAGTCCAAGGCCCATAGTGGACATAGTGGATGTTGTCCTTCATTAACTAGGGATCTTTCCATCACATTATATGTTGCCACTTTCTTTCTCTTTCTTGGATTCTCTTATGAGTCATTTCTCTTCATGGGTATCATACACCTTGTCGAAACAAGATTATGAATCTCCATGTTATTTTGTTGTATAATTTGATTGTAGGATGAATTGATACACATATTCTTGATTATTTTGGTTCAACAATTGATTCATTGACTAATTTTCCAACTAACCTTATTGGTAACAACTAGCTATGTTACCTAGACTCTTTAGCAACCTTTCTTTGTACCCCCTTAGAACATTGACTTTGATAATGTAATTAATGATGTATCATAGGTTAGTAATCTTAAGACTATCTAAAAAGATTAAGAACTTAATCTTAAGGCACCAAAAGGTTAAATTTTTTATTCCCAATAATTAAATGGTTAGGCATGATTAGCTAGTCTATGTTATGACTTTTTAAGGAATGATCTTTAAGGTATCATTGAATTATCAGGTACCTAGATGATAAATTTAACTTCTGTGGGTCTAGAAGGTCAAAAAATGTTAGAAATGACTATTTATGTATTAGAAATGAACATCATATGCACAATTTATTCTAAAATTAATCTTTTTGAGGGTCTCAAGGCATCATCTTTGACAAGGAGTAAAAACTAATTTTTAGAGTTTCATGGCATAGGTTTAACTTCACCATTGTGTTTAGGAGGTTGAAATCTATAGGGAAGGACTCTTTGTTTGTTGAAAAAGGATTCCAAAATTAAAACTTATGGCTTCTATAGTTGAAAACATTAGGCACAAAAAATGAGACTTCCCCAAAGATCACCCATCCTAGTACTACTCTAGTAGCAAGTGCACTTAATTATAAAATTCTTATCTCACTTGATACCAAGGCACCAAATTATTTTTTGGTAAATTTTTTCAATGTTTTGAATTTAATTTTATCACTTATTATTTTTGGTGTTTTTAAATTTTTTGTTAATTGACGTAAAATTTTACGATTGATGGGAGGTAGAGTTCCATAGTGCTTGTGGTATCTACAAAGATCCATAGGAGGTGGAATATGACAATGCCTATGGCATCTATGGAGCTCCATGAGAGGTGAGAATTTATGGTGCTCATAGTGCCCACAAAACTTCATGGAAGAAAGAATTCCACAATGTCTATGATGTTTCTGGAGCTCCGTGGAAGGTAGGATTCCATGGTGCTCGTGGTGTCCATAGAGCTTTGTGGAGGGTGGAATTCCATAATGTTCGTGTTGTCCACAATGCTCATAGACATCATGGACTACTAAAATTTCAAATGAAGGTTTTTTTTCCAACAAAATTGATGATGAAGGAGGGGCAATGTTAGTAGTGCAAGAAATGCTATGCAAGAAATGCAACATCAATGAGTGTAGGGTAGTGATGAAGCAAGTAGTGATGTAGAAGCCATTTTGCAATATCATGGTCTATGCCTTAGTGCAAGTCACTCATATACATGTACAAAAAGGAGATCATGTAGTAAGTGTACTATACTCAACTTGATTACTTTCCCATCAAGTATGTGTACTCATCCTTTACATAATGAGGGTTTGTGCATGATTTCATGCATGGATTTGCCAATGTCAATGCCACCGATGCCACTTGCTCTTCCTCTTAGTGAGCCCTACAGTTCCTTGGATTCTTGAAATTGCAATTTTTTTCTCCATGATTGTTGCTTTTTCTTTTTTGAATGATTTTCTTACTTCTCATTTTTTTCCTTTTTCCTAGTAATGTTCATTTGCTTACATTTTTTCCCTTAGGTGAAAACAATGATCAAAAAGTTGTTCAATATGCATCTGACTTCTTGGACTATCTTGTAGAAATAATACAAGAGTTGATTGTCCTCTTGGGTTTGCATGAAAAGAGGGCTAAAACGATTTGGACACTTTCCAATTAGAATCTTAATTTTAAGTTTACAAAACATCAGTTTTAAACTTTGTATGTTTTCTTTTTGGACCGTGCAAGGTGCACACATAAAAAATATCTAATTTGTTACTTGCTTTTTCTTTAAGGTTTAATAGTGAAGCCACATTATGGTTTTTGTGAAATTGACATTCCTAGGCTGACACATAGATGAAATGATGACTTCTAGATAACTCTCATAATTATAAATGATATCCTAACCCTTAAACACAAAATATAATACTTTTACCTTATGATTTGATAAGTATGATATAATCTTATGCTCTTTGATGAGCAGTAAGCAATCCCTGCATCCAAACATATGAATCACTAGTGTTCACTAAGTGATTCAATTGAATTCTATAGACTTTAGCTATCCAAGTACAATGAATCTAGGAAGTGAATACCAAGGGCATGATCATTGTCTTCCCAGTTTCACTTGTGAACTTGCAAAGGTATAATTAAGTGTCACTCAGGCACATGATTTTTTTCATTTTTTCTTTTTCAGTAGATTTGTCTAAGTGCTAGAAATAAGATAAATTTGATATAATTAACTAATCATGCCATAAGCATTCGTTCCCATTTTCCATAAACATTTTGAACACATTACAACACTACTAGGCTACCAAGCATTAGGTGCTACTAGGATTACCAAGTGTAATGTATGCTCGAAGTGGTCATACCTATGTTCATTATTTAATCAATATTAACTACTTAATTAAAATTCATTGAAGTCAAGTACATGAATAATAAATGCATAAGGGAAACATTAATATATTCTAAGTGTTGTAAGATTTGATCAGAAAAAATTGATCTTTATTGCTATTTACACTGGGATGCTTAGGTACATTAGTGCTTAAATAAAGATTTGTACACTCCTTTGAATCCTACTACAGGCACTCAAAAAAATATTCTAAGTTTGGAGAAAAAAAATTGCAAGAGATTTGCTACAACTAATAGAAGAATTTCCATAAATGTGATAGGTAGGCACACATTTGTAGGCAATGATAGGGTGTCATGTTGACAAGTAACTATCAATGTAGGAAACCCAACATCGACAAGATCTCGTCGACAAGGTTGCATCAATGGCATCCCATCAACATAGCCTAATGATGCATGATTCATCATAGCCCCATAACTAAATTAAAACTTGTCCTTGAGTGAACAAAAGAAGAAACAAGTTCTTTACAAAATTTTGGGAAGGTATGGGATTATTGATTAACTTAATTGAAATACAAACAAATAAACAACTCACTAATGCTAAGTGTCCAAGTGTACACATTTACAATCATTATAAAATTGGATGTTCATGACAATAAAATCAAACACTATGAAAAAAATTAATAGCACAATCCCTCTATTTTCTTGAAAATGAGGAAGAAGATTAGATGACCCTAGCCAGTGGACATTCCTAAGACACTGAAGGACGCACTGGTTGTTGTATAGGCTACGGTTGTGGCTATCTTTTTGCAACTACAACTACTGGTGGATGTTCAATAATGCCTTCATCTTCTCGTTCTTACTTTGGGGATTATTCATAGTCCACACTACTTTACCAATGTAGTTTGGAATGGGAATATCTCATGAATAGGACATTGTGAGGAAAAACTCCTTCACATTGACTAACTAGGTTATGAATTTCTTTCATTCTACATCGAACACCTTGATAGTGTTTTATAGCTCCTAGCAGTCATTCAATCTCTTAGTCAAGTTCTCAACAGTTGATCTCTGATCAATGAATTTCTCCCTAAGAACATTGAGTTCAACATTTGCAACCTCAATATTCTTATTGGTCTCTTTATGGTGTTTGAACTTTGCCTTGTACAACAAGTACAAGCTAGCCACCTACTTCGCCAACTTTGACCATGACCTTCTAGTAGACAACATTGCTAGGTTTACATATTGGAGGTTGGCAAGCTCCATGTATTCACTCATTTCCTCAATCTATAGCTCCATCATGCAAATTTCTACTTTTTTGTATTTGTTTAGTCCATCAATGATGGATTGCCACATATTGCCTCTTTGTTGGAGCTGCTAAAGGGCCTCATTCACCTTTTCCATCACTAGTTGGATATGTTTTTCATTAATTTCCTTCTATAAGACAACCTAATATTTGTAATGGTTCTTGATCCTCTCCAATTTGAAGGCCTTGTTCTTCTAGGTAGCGATCTCTATTGTAGACTTTTGGTGAACGACATGCATCTCCTCCATTGAGATATTTCTATTTTCTATTGTCAACCTCCTTAGTTCAATGTTTACCCTAGCAAGCCACTCTTATTGTTGATGGATGAATTTAGACATTTTTTTCTTTTATGCATCAACATTTTGTAGGTGATGATTCTCATTAGCCAGAGTTTCATTCTCTTGGTGAGTTTGGACCAAGTCCTTTTGAATGTTGTACATTGTGGCATTGGCCAAGGACTGGTCAAAGACTACTGACTCCTTAATGTACTTAGCCTCTTTGAGTTTGGCTTGAATTTTCTAGAAAGATTCATATCACTTAATTGCTTGGCTGAGTAGCATGGGATTAGTGAGGTAGGCTCTAAGTTTAGCAACCTTCCTAGCTAAGCATTGGTTTTCTACTTTAATTTTTTTGAGTTTCCACTTCATGATGATGCACTTGCCCCTTGCTTCAAGTAGCTTCAACAAGGTAGTACTGATGGTATTCGTAAGATCAAAGAAATTTGGAATTGGTTGCACAGTTCCCACTAGTTGGTCTAGAAATTCCTCATGTTGGGCTACATTTAATCTCCCACTTATAGTTTCAATAGACTCTCTGAGTGTAGATGCTACTAGAGCATCAAGGGCCTTAGTAAATCGATTAGCAACCACTTTTGCTACTATCTCCTACCCTTGTTGTTACATCATTGGGACATTAGCCCCCTCACCCTCATCTAAACACATCAAAAAGGTAGTGGCATTCCTAGAGATTTCTGGGAGTAGATGCTACTACGAGAGGGACACTGTTACCTCTTGGGCACTTGGATTCAACCTTGTGGGCACCTGCATTTGTTGGGTAGAAAAAATTGGCACACCATCCTCCATTTCACTTATGGTTCAAGCCATTTCATTGAGATGGCTCATGACTGGTTGGTACATAGATGGATCACCACCACTTGTTTTTACCTCCTATTACTATAGGAGTTACTCATGGAGTTCACACATGCATTCAATGGTAGCACGAGCCTTTGATGTTGTTTCATGAGTGGGTGGTAAAGGTGGTGGCTACTACTTCTCTTCTTGAACTACCTTCATACGCACCTTATCTTTCATCATATGTATCTAAAAAGTGGATGAAGCATGATAGACTACATCAATTGTGTAGTTGGCTATGCCTCTCCTCTTGCATAATTTTCTAACAAGGAATGGGAAAGGAAGTTTCTTCCCTCCATGTTTATTCTCCTGGAAGCACTTCTCTATCTTAAGATAGATTAGTTGTGGAAGGTTGACGGGGAATCTTCCACTTAGAGCAACACACACATAGGCAGAAAAAGCTATGATCTTGCTAGGCCTCATTGTTAGGTTTAGGTGAAAGGCTATAATTTTGAGATAAGCATGTTCTGCCATTGTGAGTGCACCAAACTCTTTATGGTCCACTTCATAACATCATTGTGTCCATTCTTTCTTAACTCCTAGATTTTCCTACATTGGGATTTCAACTAGAGTGGCCCCAGTTTCAGGTAACCCAAGGACCTAGGAATTACTTTCACTGAGTAGGACATAGTTATTTCCTTGATTTTGATCATGGAACTAACCTACCTATTTTTCTAGAAAAGAAATATCTTCCCCATGTACCACTCCCCACTGGAAGTCATAATGGGCCACATGGGAGAGTTCTAAAGTTGTGTCTTGACTTCTAGAGGAGCAAACTCCAAGAAGGTTTAAACATTCAACTCCTAAAGCATAGATATTTGAACCTCCTTGGATGTAATTTGATTGAGGAAACCTCCATCAAGGTAACCTCAAGGTTCAGTCTTTGCCCCGATGCTTCATCTCAGTTAGATTATTTAGTTTTGGTTGCTTCAGGAATCTATCTAATAGACTCTACTTCGGGCTCCTCCTGAAGAGGTCTCATTGCATGGGTTTCCATTGCCTACTCCTGGGGCTATTCTTGGCCCCTTCAAGTTGTTGGTCATTTGTTCCTTGGTTTGTATGGTCCACCTTCCTATAGTTACTTTCCTTTTGGTGCCATTTGTGACCACAATAGAACCAAGGATTAGCATGTGATGTGTGACTTATAATGTTTAGGTACCTTATCTTGTTGGTTAGTTATACTTAGCTAAGTTGTGACCATGGAAGATTGATTATTTTAGTATTATTTTGATATTATTTAGTTAATATGGCTACCAAAGCTTCTTGGAAGGGTTTAACTTTCATAAATTGATGATTTTAATGTTATTTTATTCATTAAACTCTTTTTGGAGTTAGAAAAATTTTGAAATTTTTTTTTTCAAAACCTAAGGTTTTGTGGGCTCCATTATGTAGAGCTTACCTCTGGTAGCTGCAAGACTAAAGAAAAAGGATAATCAAACAAACGTTTTGAAAGTTATGGGCTTTGGAATGTTTTGGGCTCTGAAAAATGCAAAAACTCACCCTAGTTTGTGAGCACATGTGCAAAAATCACTAAGTGTTCACTAGTATTTATAGGATTTTTGGGCTATATCAATGAAATCCTGTCAATGAGAAAGTCACTAATCAAGACAGTAAAATTCACTAAAAGGGTGGATTTTTGGGCTATATCAATTGACACAAGATCATTTCCATAGAGCAATCACCATTCCTTAAAGGGAAGAAAAGAGAAGCAGGAAGTGAGAAAGGGCCTTAGTTAAAGGGGACCTTCAGGCATGGGTAACATGTCTTTCTAGGCCCAAAACTAGTGCTTGTAGCTATTTATTGAGTCTAAGGGGTATGATTTGAATTCCCATCATTTCTTTTATTTTATATTTTTATGATTTTTGAATAGGAATCAAACCATGTAAAGACTTTAACTTCCTGTTATTGATTGATAGTGGAATCATGAGAAATCAATGAAAATACTCATGCACCTAAGAGGGTAGGCAAGTACAGAGAACATCAAATCCCCTTGAAATCATACCCTTGTCTATCCATATAATCTTTTCCAAGTTTGAAAACTACCAAGATCACAAGTTCATTAAAGGCCTTATTAAAGAAGAAACCTTATATTTCCAAAACAAGGAACACCATAGAGTTAGTGGATGGGTAGATGATGTGGACTCACTGCCTACTTCATAAAAAAGAAACCATGTCTTAGTTATTAATACCAAAATTCAAAGATAGAATCCAAACATTAGCAATCAAATAACATTATAGTATAAACCATCATCAACAAACAATTATAGTGGCACTTAGTCCTAACAGCAATAAAGGAACAACAAAACATACATAAGAAAAAAATAAAAGAAAATCATAAGAAAAACACAAACTAAAATAAAGTGAAATATAAAAGCAACTATAAAATATGCAAGAAAGATAAAATGTACTAAAGACGGTGTGAAACAAAAAATGGTCAAAGATAAGAAAAAATGAAAAATTGATGAGTCACTTTGTTATGTAGCATGGATGGCCATCTCCTCCATGACTAAGTTAGAAGGAGGAGATCTGAAAAATTGCGCATGCCTATCCATTTGTTAAGGTGTTCTAGTCACTGGCTCTCTTAGGCTCATGAAAACATTTAATTTGTTGCATGTTAATTAGTAGTTTCATATTTGGGCTTTCAAGATTGTACATCAACATGGCCCTAGAAGGAAAGGTTTCATAGATGATGCAAGGCTCTTCCCACAATGTTTGGAACTTAGTTTTTTGTGACACATGTGTGGGATTTCAATAAAGGACCTTTTCTTATAATTAAAACTTTACCTTTCTTATTTTGAGGTCATGATGTTGCTTGTTGAATGCCTTGTCCACTTCATTCAAGGACAAGACCACCAATTGATTCTCATCTAGCACATTAAGGTTTATCATTCTTTCTTTATGTGCTAGACTAAGGTCAAGGTCAAGGTCACAAGCTCTTGAAAGTGTATGGAGCTCAAATTGAATAGGAAGAGTGGTAATTTTTCATACACTAGCTCATAGGGAGAATAGCCTTTAGGGAGTTTCTAGGTTGAGCAGTAGGCCCAAAATACATCACTAAGTTTAGTGCTCTAGTCTCTTCTATATTTGCTCATTTTTCTTGTTAATATCTTAGTGATCATCCTATTCGTAACCTTAGCTTGATTGTTGGTGTTGGCGACCATTTGGGACGCGATCGCCAACGAGTGTCCTCGAACAGGATTTAGGTGTCTGCTGGTCTCTGGCTACACCAAGGCCCAGATACCTCCAAATAAACTCAGTAGTTAATGTGAGTATGTGTGTGTGCTGTTGCGGCATGTGGTTGTGTAAAATGTGACAATTTCGTTGTGTGTGAACTACAAATGACTTACTTTAAAGAGATTCAGCCAACTTTGCCAAGTACTGTGAGTTCTTGAAAATTT